>JAZGLO010002163.1:0-225566 GCA_036873155.1 Biomphalaria sudanica
CCCCCATGCTCAGCTAGTTATGTTTTGCCTCTTGCCATGTGATTGAACCCCCCCTCTGCTTAGCTAGTTATTTTTGTCTCTTGCCATGTGATCGACCCCCCCTGCTTAGCTAGTTATGTTTCCCTCTGCCATGTGATCGACCCCCCCCCCCTTCTTAGCTAGTTATTTTTGCCTCTTGCCATGTGATTGACCCCCCCTCTGCTTAGCTAGTTATTTTTGTCTCTTGCCATGTGATCGACCCCCCCTGCTTAGCTAGTTATGTTTGCCTCTTGCCATGTGAACGACAGCCCCCGGCTTAGCTAGTTATGTTTGCCTCTTGCCATGTGAACGACAGCCCCCGGCTTAGCTAGTTATGTTTGCCTCTTGCCATGTGATCGATTCCCCTCCTGCTTAGCTAGTTATGTTGGCCTCTTGCCATGTGATCGACCCCCCCCTTGCTTAGCTAGTTATGTTTGCCTCTTGCCATGTGATCGACCCCCCCCCTGCTTAGCTAGTTATATTTGCCTCTTGCCATGTGATCGATCCCCCTCCTGCTTAGCTAGTTATGTTTGCCTCTTGCCATTTGATCGACTATCCCCCTTCTTAGCTAGTTATTTTTGCCTCTTGCCATGTGATCGACCCATTCTTCTTAGCTAGTTATGTTTGCCTCTTGCCATGTTATGGACACTCCCCTGCTCAGCTAGTTATGTTTGCCTTTTGCCATGTGATCGACCCCCCCCTGCTCAGCTAGTTATGTTTTCCTCTTTCCATGTGATCGACCCCCTCCCCCTTTTTAGCTAGTTATGTTTGCCTCTTTCCATGTGATCGACCCCCTTCCCATGCTTAGCTAGTTATTTTTGCCTCTTGCCATGTGATCGACCCCCTCTTCTTAGCTAGTTATGTTTGCCTCTTGCCATGTGATCGACATCCCCCCTGCTCAGCTAGTTATGTTTGCCTTTTGCCATGTGATCGCCCCCCCTGCTTAGCTAGTTATGTTTGCCTCTTGCCAATGTGATTGACCCCCCCCCGACTGCTCAGCTAGTTATGTTTTACCTCTTGCCATGTGATCGACCCACCCCTGCTTAGCTAGTTATGTTTGCCTCTTGCCATGTGATCGACCCCCCCCCCTGCTTAGCTAGTTATGCATGACTCTTGCCATGTGATCGACCCCTCCTGCTTAGCTAGTTATGTTTGCCTCTTGCCATGTGATCGATCCCCCCCTGCTTAGCTAGTTATTTTTGCCTCTTGCCATTTGATCGACCATCCCCATTCTTAGCTAGTTATTTTTGCCTCTTGCCATGTGATCGACCCCCCCCCCGCTTAGCTAGTTATTTTTGCCTCTTGCCATGTGATCGACCCACCTCCCTGCTTAGCTAGTTATGTTTGCCTCTTGCCATGTGATCGACAGCCCCTGCTCAGCTAGTTATGTTTACCTCTTGCCATGTGATCGATCCCCCCCCTGCTCAGCTAGTTATGTTTGCCTTTTGCCATGTGATCGACCCCCCCCCCCTGCTCAGCTAGTTATGTTTTACCTCTTGCCATGTGATCGACCCCCACCTGCTTAGCTAGTTATGTTTGCCTCTTGCCATGTGATCGACCCCCCCCCCCGTGCTTAGCTATTTTTGCATGACTCTTGCCATGTGATCGACCCCTCCCTGCTTAGCTAGTTATGTTTGCCTCTTGCCATGTAATCTATCCACCCCCCTGCTTAGCTAGTTATTTTTGCCTCTTGCCATTTGATCGACCATCCCCCTTCTTAGCTAGGTATTTTTGCCTCTTGCCATGTGATCGACCCCCCCTGCTTAGCTAGTTATTATTGCCTGTTGCCATGTGATCGACCCCCCTCCCTGCTTAGCTAGTTATGTTTGCCTCTTGCTATGTGATCGACAGCCCCCTGCTCAGCTAGTTATGTTTGCCTCTTGCCATGTTATCGATCCCCCACCCCTGCTTAGCTAGTTATGTTTGCCTCTTTCCATGTGATCGACCCCCCCGTGCTTAACTAGTTATTTTTGCCTCTTGCCATGTGATCAACCCCCCACCCTGCTTAGCTAGTTATGTTTGCCTCTTGCCATGTGATTGACAGCCCCCTGCTTAGCTAGTTATGTTTGCCTCTTGCAATTTGATCGACCCCCCCTGCTTAGCTAGTTATGTTTGCCTCTTGCCATGTGATAGACCCCGCCCTGCTTAGCTAGTTATGTTTGCCTCTTACCATGTGATCGAACCCCCCCCCTGGTTAGCTAGTTATGTTTGTCTCTTGCCATGTGATCGACCCCCCCCCGGCTTAGCTAGTTATGCTTGCTTCTTGCCTTGTGATCGATCCCCCCCTGGTTAGCTAGTTATGATTGCCTCTTACCTTGTGATCGACCCTCCCCCCCCCCCGCTTAGCTAGTTATGTTTGCCTCTTGCCATGAGATTGACAGCCCCCTGCTCAGCTAGTTATGTTTGCCTCTTGCGATTTGATCGACCCCCCCTGCTTAGCTAGTTATGTTTGATACTTGCCATGTGATAGACCCCGCCCTGCTTAGCTAGTTATGTTTGCCTCTTGCCATGTGATCGACCCCCCCCCGGCTTAGCTAGTTATGCTTGCCTCTTGCCATGTGATAGATCCCCCCCTGGTTAGCTAGTTATGATTGCCTCTTACCATGTGATCGACCCTCCCCCCCCCCCCGCTTAGCTAGTTATGTTTGCCTCTTGCCATGTGATCGACCCTCCCCCCCCCGCTTAGCTAGTTATGTTTGCCTCTAGCCATGTGATTAACCCCCTCTGCTTAGCTAGTTATTTTTCCTTTCTGCCATGTGATTGACCCCCCTGCTGAGCTAGTTATGTTTGCCTCTTGCCATGTGATCGACCCCCCTGCTTAGCTAGTTATGTTTGCCTCTTGCCATGTGATTGACCCCTCCCCCTTCTTATCTAGTTATTTTTGCCTCTTGCCATGTGATCGACCCCCCCTGCTTAGCTAGTTATGTTTGCCTCTTGCCATGTGATCGACCCCCCCCTGCTTATCTAGTTATGTTTGCCTCTTGCCATGTGATCGAACCCTCCCTTTTTTTAGCTAGTTATGTTTGCCTCTTGCCATGTTATCGACCCCCCCCCCTTTTAGCTAGTTATGTATGCCTCTTTCCATGTGATCGACCCCCTCCTCATGCTCAGCTAGTTATTTTTGCCTCTTGCCATGTGTTCGACCCCCTCTTCTTATCTAGTTATGTTTGCCTCTTGCCATGTGATCGACACCCCCCTGCTCAGTTAGTTATGTTTGCCTTTTGCCATGTGATCGACCCCCCCCCTGCTTAGCTAGTTATGTTTGCCTCTTGCCAATGTGATTGACCCCCCCCCTGCTCAGCTAGTTATGTTTTGCCTCTTGCCATGTGATCGACCCCCTCTTCTTAGCTAGTTATGTTTGCCTCTTGCCATGTGATCGATCCCCCCCCTGCTTAGCTAGTTATTTTTTCCTCTTGCCATTTGATCGACCATCCCCCTTCTTAGCTAGTTATTTTTGCCTCTTGCCATGTGATCGACCCCCCCCTGCTTAGCTAGTTATTTTTGCCTCTTGCCATGTGATCGACTTCCCTCCCTGCTTAGCTAGTTATGTTTGCCTCTTGCCATGTGATCGACAGCCCCCTGCTCAGCTAGTTATGTTTGCCTCTTGCCATGTGATCAACCCCCCACCCTGCTTAGCTAGTTATGTTTGCCTCTTGCCATGTGATCAACCCCCCACCCTGCTTAGCTAGTTATGTTTGCCTCTTGCGATTTGATCGACCCCCCCTGCTTAGCTAGTTATGTTTGATACTTGCCATGTGATAGACCCCGCCCTGCTTAGCTAGTTATCTTTGCCTCTTTCCATGTGATCGACCCCCTCCTCATGCTCAGCTAGTTATTTTTGCCTCTTGCCATGTGATCGCCCCCTCTTCTTATCTAGTTATGTTTGCCTCTTGCCATGTGATCGACACCCCCCTGCTCAGTTAGTTATGTTTGCCTTTTGCCATGTGATCGACCCCCCCCCTGCTTAGCTAGTTATGTTTGCCTCTTGCCAATGTGATTGACCCCCCCCCCCCTGCTCAGCTAGTTATGTTTTGCCTCTTGCCATGTGATCGACCCCCTCTTCTTAGCTAGTTATGCATGACTCTTGCCATGTGATCGACCCCTCCCTGCTTAGCTAGTTATGTTTGCCTCTTGCCATGTGATCGATCCCCCCCCTGCTTAGCTAGTTATTTTTTCCTCTTGCCATTTGATCGACCATCCCCCTTCTTAGCTAGTTATTTTTGCCTCTTGCCATGTGATCGACCCCCCCCCCCTGCTTAGCTAGGTTTTTTTGCCTCTTGCCATGTGATCGACTTCCCTCCCTGCTTAGCTAGTTATGTTTGCCTCTTGCCATGTGATCGACAGCCCCCTGCTCAGCTAGTTATGTTTGCCTCTTGCCATGTGATCGATCCCCCTCCTGCTTAACTAGTTATTTTTGCCTCTTGCCATGTGATAAACCCCCCACCCTGCTTAGCTAGTTATGTTTGCCTCTTGCCATGTGATCAACCCGCCACCCTGCTTAGCTAGTTATGTTTGCCTCTTGCGATTTGATCGACCCCCACTGCTTAGCTAGTTATGTTTGATACTTGCCATGTGATAGACCCCGCCCTGCTTAGCTAGTTATCTTTGCCTCTTGCCATGTGATCGACCCCCCTCCCCGGCTTAGCTAGTTATGCTTGCCTCTTGCCATGTGATCGATCCCCCCCCCTGGTTAGCTAGTTATGATTGCCTCTTACCATGTGATCGACCCTCCCCCCCCCCCCGCTTAGCTAGTTATGTTTGCCTCTTGCCATGTGATCGACCCTTCCCCCCCGCTTAGCTAGTTATGTTTGCCTCTTGCCATGTGATCGAACCCCCCCGCTTAGCTAGTTATGTTTGCCTCTTGCCATGTTATCGACCCCCCCCCCTTTTAGCTAGTTATGTTTGCCTCTTGCCATGTGATCGACCCCCCCTGCTTAGCTAGTTATATTTGCCTCTTGCCATGTAATCGACCCTTCCCCTGCTTAGCTAGTTATGTTTGCCTCTTGCAATGTGATTGACTCCCCCCTGCTTAGCTAGTTATGTTTGCCTTTTGCCATTTGATCGAACCCCCTACTTAGCTAGTTATGTGTGCCTCTTGCCATGTGATCGACCCCCCCCTGCTTAGCTAGTTATGTTTGCCTCTTGCCATGTGATCGAACCCCCCCGCTTAGCTAGTTATGTTTGCCTCTTGCCATGTCATCGACCCCCCCCCTTTTAGCTAGTTATGTTTGCCTCTTGCCATGTGATCGACCCCCCCTGCTTAGCTAGTTATATTTGCCTCTTGCCATGTAATCGACCCTTCCCCTGCTTAGCTAGTTATGTTTGCCTCTTGCAATGTGATTGACTCCCCCCTGCTTAGCTAGTTATGTTTGCCTCTTGCCATTTGATCGACCCCCCCTACTTAGCTAGTTATGTGTGCCTCTTGCCATGTGATCGACCCCCTCCTGCTTAGCTAGTTATGTTTGCCTCTTGTGATGTGATCGACCCCCCCTGCTTAGTTAGTTATGTTTGCCTCTTGCCATGTTATCGACCCCCCCCCTGCTTAGCTATTTATGTTTGCCTCTTGTCATGTGATTGACCCCCCCCCCTGCTTAGCTAGTTATTATTGCCTCTTGCCATGTGATCGACCCCCCCTGCTTAGCTAGTTATGTTTGCCTCTTGCCATGTGATCGACCCCCCCCCCGCTTAGCTAGTAATGAACCTGGACTAACTGATGTCTAATAATGAATATCCAATCTCTTATTTCTCAATAAAACATTTCCGTAAAAAAAAAAAATCCCCCCCCCCCCCAATTTTTTTTTTTGGGTTAGGTGATATACATGAATAGCCGTACTGCAGTTCACGCGATAATTTGGAAAACTACTTATTAATTGTTGTTTTAAATTATGTCTGACTTATATGCATACTAAATATTTTGTGTGTGTAAATATAGTACTTAGTATAACAGAACTTAAATAACTTAACAAAACAAATTTTAAAAAAAATTTACAAAAAATCTACAACCGTTTGCATAAATCTGTTAAATATATGATACAGAATGTGCACCCCTTATAAAGAGCCTCAAGTGTTTGTTACTATTAATAGTAAATAGTTGTAAAAGTGGTGTATTTTTATGAAAAAACTGCTTGCATAAGTGATTTAAAAAATTAGATTTTTTGCTTTTAGAAAGGAAAAAAGTAACCGTTGCATCAGAACTTTGAATGGTCTAAAATATTGTGATGTCGGATTTTCATTATTTTGTTTTATAGTTTACGAGATCTAAACGGGACGGACAGACGGACGACAGACAGACCACACAAAACTAAGAGCGTCTTTTCGCCTTTCGGGGGCCGCTAAAAAAACGAAGAGGATAAGTGTAACATTGGAATATGCTCCAAGTACTACAATGTAATTGAGATAATCTGAAACAAAGCATCATGTTGATCCTATAGAAAGCTATTCGACGCAAAATATATTATAATTGCGACTGTTCGCAGAAGAATGTTACCACTAGGAGTGTCATGGGCATTCACAGTAAACCAAATAGAAGGCAGTATAGTGGACCAGGATGTGATAGATTTGGGAGCATCGTTTTTTGCGAATGGATAAGCAAATGTAGCTCTAAGTCAAGTTGCATCTTCAGAATACACCAGGCTACCTGGTTTACATAAAGCTAACCGGCAAGACACCTTGCAATGATGAAGTTTTGAAGGAAAGGAAACGACGTACAGCAGACGTGAAAGATAAATAGGGCTAGGATCAAGTAGGCCTACAGCAGACGTGAAAGATAGATAGGGCTAGGATTAGGTAGGCCTACAGCAGACGTGAAAGATAGATAGGGCTAGGATCAAGTAGGCCTACAGCAGACGTGAAAGATAGATAGGGCTAGGATCAAATAGGCCTACAGCAGACGTGAAAGATAGATAGGGCAAGGATCAAATAGGCCTACAGCAGACGTGAAAGATAGATAGGGCTAGGATCAAATAGGCCTACAGCAGACGTGAAAGATAGATAGGGCTAGGATCAAATAGGCCTACAGCAGACGTGAAAGATAGATAGGGCAAGGATCAAATAGGCCTACAGCAGACGTGAAAGATAGATAGGGCTAGGATCAAATAGGCCTACAGCAGACGTGAAAGATAGATAGGGCTAGGATCAAATAGGCCTACAGCAGACGTGAAAGATAGATACGGCTAGGATCAAACAGGCCTACAGCAGACGTGAAAGATAGATAGGGCTAGGATCAAGTAGGCCTACAGCAGACGTGAAAGATAGATAGGGCTAGGATCAAATAGGCATACAGCAGACGTGAAAGATAGATAGGGCTAGGATCAAGTAGGCCTACAGCAGACGTGAAAGATAGATAGGGCTAAGATCAAATAGGCCTACAGCAGACGTGAAAGATAGATAGGGCTAGGATCAAGTAGGCCTACAGCAGACGTGAAAGATAGATAGGGCTAGGATCAAATAGGCATACAGCAGACGTGAAAGATAGATAGGGCTAGGATCAAGTAGGCCTACAGCAGACGTGAAAGATAGATAGGGCTAGGATCAAATAGGCCTACAGCAGACGTGAAAGATAGATAGGGCTAGGATCAAATAGGCCTACAGCAGACGTGAAAGATAGATAGGGCTAGGATCGAATAGGCCTACAGCAGACGTGAAAGATAGATAGGGCTAGGATCAAGTAGGCCTACAGCAGACGTGAAAGATAGATTGGGCTGGGATCAAATAGGCCTACAGCAGACGTGAAAGATAGATAGGGCTAGGATCAAGTTGGCCTACAGCAGACGTGAAAGATAGATACGGCTAGGATCAAACAGGCCTACAGCAGACGTGAAAGATAGATACGGCTAGGATCAAACAGGCCTACAGCAGACGTGAAAGATAGATAGGGCTAGGATCAAGTAGGCCTACAGCAGACGTGAAAGATAGATAGGGCTAGGATCAAATAGGCATACAGCAGACGTGAAAGATAGATAGGGCTAGGATCAAGTAGGCCTACAGCAGACGTGAAAGATAGATAGGGCTAAGATCAAATAGGCCTACAGCAGACTTGAAAGATAGATAGGGCTAGGATCAAGTTGGCCTACAGCAGACGTGAAAGATAGATAGGGCTAGGATCAAATAGGCCTAAAGCAGACGTGAAAGATAGATAGGGCTAGGATCAAGTAGGCCTACAGCAGACGTGAAAGATAGATAGGGCTAGGATCAAATAGGCCTACAGCAGACGTGAAAGATAGATAGGGCTAGGATCAAATAGACCTACAGCAGACGTGAAAGATAGATAGGGCTAGGATCAAATAGGCCTACAGCAGACGTGAAAGATAGATAGGGCTAGGATCAAATATGCCTACAGCAGACGTGAAAGATAGATAGGGCTAGGATCAAATAGGCCTACAGCAGACGTGAAAGATAGATAGGGCAAGGATCAAATAGGCCTACAGCAGACGTGAAAGATAGATAGGGCTAGGATCAAATAGGCCTACAGCAGACGTGAAAGATAGATAGGGCTAGGATCAAATAGGCCTACAGCAGACGTGAAAGATAGATAGGGCTAGGATCAAATAGGCCTACAGCAGACGTGAAAGATAGATAGGGCTAGGATCAAATAGGCCTACAGCAGACGTGAAAGATAGATAGGGCTAGGATCAAGTAGGCCTACAGCAGACGTGAAAGATAGATAGGGCTAGGATCAAATAGGCCTACAAGAATTGAATGTTTATGTAAAAAAAAAAAGTTCAAATAATGGATGTTAATGAAAAGATTCTATCAAAAACTATATCTATATTAATTAATTATAAGAAATATCCTTACCTTGGATAAGTTAAATATCAGTTTTAAATATAATTGTATATTTCTACAAAGCTACTATTAAATTAAATAGTTTAATCTTACACTCTATCACTTAACTACATCAGTGGGAGAAAATGTAAAGATTTAAGACTAAAAAAAACACACAAAAAAAAGTAATTTGTTTGCAAACAAAGTCTTATATATGCTCTAAGAAGTATGGGAAAAAACGCGTAGGGTGTGTTTAGTCTAGGCAGGTCTAGTGTTACCTACGTATCAAGAGAAAGGAGCTCTAATGCAAGCTTCAAAATGAGACTTCTAATGTAGTTGATGAAACATCTCTCAGTTAATGTTACACTTCTAATATAGTTGATGAAAGGAAAAGAAATTATACTTGACAGATGTGGTGGTATAAGTTGAATTAGTTCCCTTGAGGAGACTTGAGCCATCGAATTAGAATTCAAGTCAAGCAAATGTTTTAGAGCATTTTAAAAAAAAACTATCACTGTACCATTCACAAAGATATTCCCTTCTTCAGTCAACCCTTGCCCAACTGGTCCAGACAAGTGATAGGATCATAGAGCATTGAGAAAGTGATAGGATGATAGAGCATTGTGAAAGTGATAGGATGATAGAGCATTGTGAAAGTGATAGGATGATAGAGCATTGTGAAAGTGAAAGGATGATAGAGCATTGTGAAAGTGATAGGATCATAGAGCATTGAGAAAGTGATAGGATGATAGAGCATAGTGAAAGTGATAGGATGATAGAGCATTGTGAAAGTGATAGGATCATAGAGCATTGTGAAAGTGAAAGGATCATAGAGCATTGAGAAAGTGATAGGATCATAGAGCATTGTGAAAGTGATAGGATCATAGAGCATTGTGAAAGTGATTAGGATCATAGAGCATTGAGACAAGTGATAGGATGATAGAGCATTGTGAAAGTGATAGGATCATAGAGCATTGAGAAAGTGATAGGATCATAGTGCATTGTGAAAGTGATAGGATCATAGAGCATTGTAAAAGTAATAGGATCATAGAGCATTGAGAAAGTGATAAAATCATAGCGCATTGAGACAAGTGATAGGATCATAGAGCATTGAGAAAGTGATAGGATCATAAAGCATTAAGAAAGTGATAGGATCATAGAGCATTGAGAAAGTGATAAAATCATAGAGCATTGTGAAAGTGATTGGATCATAGAGCATTGAGAAAGTGATAGAATCATAGAGCATTGTGAAAGTGATAGGATGATAGAGCATTGAGAAAGTGATAGGATTATAGAGCATTGAGAAAGTGATAGGATCATAGAGCATTGAGAAAGTGATAGGATGATAGAGCATTGAGAAAGTGATAGGATGATAGAGCATTGAGAAAGTGATAGGATTATAGAGCATTGAGAAAGTGATAGGATCATAGAGCATTGAGAAAGTGATAGGATGATAGAGCATTGAGAAAGTGATAGGATGATAGAGCATTGTGAAAGTGATAGGATCATAGAGCATTGAGAAAGTGATAGGATCATAGTGCATTGTGAAAGTGATAGGATGATAGAGCATTCTGAAAGTTATAGGATCATAGAGCATTGAGAAAGTAATAGGATCATAGAGCATTGAGAAAGTGAAAGGATCATAGAGCATTGAGAAAGTGATAGGATGATAAAGCATTGAGAAAGTGATAGGATGATAGAGCATTGTGAAAGTGATAGGATCATAGAGCTTTGTGAAAGTGATAGGATCATAGAGCATTGTGAAAGTGATAGGATCATAGAGCATTGAGAAAGTGATAGGATCATAGCGCATTGAGACAAGTGATAGGATCATAGAGCATTGAGAAATTGATAGGATCATAGAGCATTGTGAAAGTGATAGGATCATAGTGCATTGAGAAAGTGATAGGATCATAGAGCATTGAGAAAGTGAAAGGATCATAGAGCATTGAGAAAGTGATAGAATCATAGAGCATTGAGAAAGTGATAGGATCATAGAGCATTGAGAAAGTGATAGGATCATAGAGCATTGAGAAAGTGATAGAATCATAGAGCATTGTGAAAGTGATTGGATCATAGAGCATTGAGAAAGTGATAGGATGATAGAGCATTGTGAAAGTGATAGGATCATAGAGCATTTAGAAAGTGATAGGATCATAGAGCATTGAGAAAGTGATAGGATCATAGAGCATTGTGAAAGTGATAGGATCATAGAGCATTGAGAAAGTGATAGGATGATAGAGCATTGAGAAAGTGATAGGATCATAAAGCATTGAGAAAGTGATAGGATGATAGAGCATTGAGAAAGTGATAGGATGATAGAGCATTGTGAAAGTTATAGGGTCATAGAGCATTGAGAAAGTGATAGGATCATAGTGCATTATGAAAGTGATAGGATCATAGAGCATTGTGAAAGTGATAGGATCATAGAGCATTGAGAAAGTGAAAGGATCATAGAGCATTGAGAAAGTAATAGAATCATAGAGCATTGAGAAAGTGATAGGATCATAGAGCATTGAGAAAGTGATAGGATCATAGAGCATTGAGAAAGTGATAGAATCATAGAGCATTGTGAAAGTGATTGGATCATAGAGCATTGAGAAAGTGATAGGATGATAGAGCATTGTGAAAGTGATAGGATCATAGAGCGTTGAGAAAGTGATAGGATCATAGAGCATTGAGAAAGTGATAGGATCATAGAGCATTGTGAAAGTGATAGGATCATAGAGCATTGAGAAAGTGATAGGATGATAGAGCATTGAGAAAGTGATAGGATCATAAAGCATTGAGAAAGTGTTAGGATGATAGAGCATTGTGAAAGTGATAGAATGATAGAGCATTGTGAAAGTGAAAGGATGATAGAGCATTGTGAAAGTGATAGGATCATAGAGAATTGAGAAAGTGATAGGATGATAGAGCATAGTGAAAGTGTTAGAATGATAGAGCATTTTGAAAGTGATAGGATCATAGAGCATTGTGAAAGTGATAGGATCATAGAGCATTGAGAAAGTGATAGGATGATAGAGCATTGAGAAAGTGATAGGATGATAGAGCATTGTGAAAGTTATAGGGTCATAGAGCATTGAGAAAGTGATAGGATCATAGTGCATTATGAAAGTGATAGGATCATAGAGCATTGTGAAAGTGATAGGATCATAGAGCATTGAGAAAGTGAAAGGATCATAGAGCATTGTGAAAGTGATAGAATCATAGAGCATTGTGAAAGTAATAGGATCATAGAGCATTAAGAAAGTGATAGGATCATAGAGCATTGTGAAAGTGATAGAATCATAGAGCATTGAGAAAGTGATAGAATCATAGAGCATTGTGAAAGTGATAGAACCATAGAGCATTGTGAAAGTAATAGAATCATAGAGCATTGTGAAAGTGATAGGATCATAGAGCATTGTGAAAGTCATAGGATGATAGAGCATTGTGAAAGTGATAGAATCATAGAGCATTGTGAAAGTGATAGAATCATAGAGCATTGTGAAAGTGATAGAATCATAGAGCATTGTGAAAGTGATAGGATGATAGAGCATTGTGAAAGTGATAGAATCATAGAGCATTGTGAAAGTGATAGAATCATAGAGCATTGAGAAAGTGATAGGATCATAGAGCATTGAGAAAGTGATAGGATCATAGAGCATTGAGAATGTGATAGGATGATAGAGCATTGTGAAAGTGATTGGATCATAGATCATTGAGAAAGTGATAGGATGATAGAGCATTGTGAATGTGATAGGATCATAGAGCATTGAGAAAGTGATAGGATCATAGAGCATTGAGAAAGTGATAGGATCATAGAGCATTGTGAAAGTGATAGGATCATAGAGCATTGAGAAAGTGATAGGATGATAGAGCATTGAGAAAGTGATAGGATCATAAAGCATTGAGAAAGTGATAGGATGATAGAGCATTGAGAAAGTGATAGGATGATAGAGCATTGTGAAAGTTATAGGGTCATAGAGCATTGAGAAAGTGATAGGATCATAGTGCATTATGAAAGTGATAGGATCATAGAGCATTGTGAAAGTGATAGGATCATAGAGCATTGAGAAAGTGATAGGATGATAGAGCATTGAGAAAGTGATAGGATCATAAAGCATTGAGAAAGTGATAGGATGATAGAGCATTGAGAAAGTGATAGGATCATAGAGCATTGTGAAAGTGATAGGATCATAGAGCATTGTGAAAGTGATAGGATGATAGAGCATTGTGAAAGTGATAGGATGATAGAGCATTGTGAAAGTGATAGAATGATAGAGCATTGTGAAAGTGAAAGGATGATAGAGCATTGTGAAAGTGATAGGATCATAGAGAATTGAGAAAGTGATAGGATGATAGAGCATAGTGAAAGTGATAGAATGATAGAGCATTGTGAAAGTGATAGGATCATAGAGCATTGAGAAAGTGATAGGATGATAGAGCATTGTGAAAGTGATAGGATCATAGAGCATTGTGAAAGTGATAGGATCATAGAGCATTGAGAAAGTGATAGGATCATAGAGCATTGTGAAAGTGATAGGATCATAGAGCATTGTGAAAGTGATAGGATCATAGAGCATTGAGACAAGTGATAGGATGATAGAGCATTGTGAAAGTGATAGGATCATAGAGCATTGTGAAAGTGATAGGATCATAGAGCATTGAGAAAGTGATAGGATCATAGAGCATTGTGAAAGTGATAGGATCATAGAGCATTGTGAAAGTGATAGGATCATAGAGCATTGAGACAAGTGATAGGATGATAGAGAATTGTGAAAGTGATAGGATCATAGAGCATTATGAAAGTGATAGGATCATAGAGCATTGTGAAAGTAATAGGATCATAGAGCATTAAGAAAGTGATAGGATCATAGAGCATTGTGAAAGTGATAGAATCATAGAGCATTGAGAAAGTGATAGAATCATAGAGCATTGTGAAAGTGATAGAACCATAGAGCATTGTGAAAGTGATAGAATCATAGAGCATTGTGAAAGTGATAGGATCATAGAGCATTGTGAAAGTCATAGGATGATAGAGCATTGTGAAAGTGATAGAATCATAGAGCATTGTGAAAGTGATAGAATCATAGAGCATTGTGAAAGTGATAGGATGATAGAGCATTGAGAAAGTGATAGGATTATAGAGCATTGAGAAAGTGATAGGATCATAGAGCATTGAGAAAGTGATAGGATGATAGAGCATTGAGAAAGTGATAGGATGATAGAGCATTGAGAAAGTGATAGGATTATAGAGCATTGAGAAAGTGATAGGATCATAGAGCATTGAGAAAGTGATAGGATGATAGAGCATTGAGAAAGTGATAGGATGATAGAGCATTGTGAAAGTGATAGGATCATAGAGCATTGAGAAAGTGATAGGATCATAGTGCATTGTGAAAGTGATAGGATGATAGAGCATTCTGAAAGTTATAGGATGATAGAGCATTGTGAAAGTCATAGGATCATAATGCATTGAGAAAGTGATAGGATCATAGTGCATTGTGAAAGTGATAGGATGATAGAGCATTGTGAAAGTGATAGAATCATAGAGCATTGTGAAAGTGATAGGATCATAGAGCATTGAGAATGTGATAGGATGATAGAGCATTGTGAAAGTGATTGGATCATAGAGCATTGAGAAAGTGATAGGATGATAGAGCATTGAGAAAGTGATTGGATCATAGAGCATTGAGAAAGTGATTGGATCATAGAGCATTGAGAAAGTGATAGGATGATAGAGCATTGTGAAAGTGATAGGATGATAGAGCATTGTGAAAGTGATAGGATGATAGAGCATTGTGAAAGTGATTGGATCATAGAGCATTGAGAAAGTGATAGGATGATAGAGCATTGTGAAAGTGATAGGATCATAGAGCATTGAGAAAGTGATTGGATCATAGAGCATTGTGAAAGTGATAGGATTATAGAGCATTGTGAAAGTGATAGGTTGATAGAGCATTGTGAAAGTGATAGGATGATAGAGCATTGTGAAAGTGATTGGATTATAGAGCATTGAGAAAGCTTAAAGCATAAAATTGCGCTAAAGAAAAACAAATGGTAAAAAAAATATTTCTAATCACACAGATTTATTACTGTTAATCTAGATCTATGTAAAATTTAATAACATGACTTATCCAAACTAATTGATGCAATTACGCTTAATATAAGCTTTGTTTTAAGAATATGTATTTTTGAAATATTTTTCCTGTTTAACGTTTGAGATCTGTTAGTGAGATTAAGCTGTTTGATAGAACAAAGTGTCCCCCACGAAAGTTTAACAGCTAGGGTACAGATATTTGCATTTCTCTTTTATTATTAGACCGACCTGTACATTCATGACAGACCTAGAGGCTATCTTTATAACCTTTGATAGTATCAAAACTCAACACAACAATCAATTAAAAAAAAAAGTTAATTAACTATTGGTAATTAATTATTTTGTTTGGTAACCTGAACAAGGGAAAGAAATCGTACGTGACAGATGAGGTGGTTGAATTAGTCCCCCTTAAGTACTCTTGCGCCCTGAGTAAACATTTATTTATGCAATAAAAAAAAAAACGATCAAATAAACATTCAACAAGATGTATATTTATAATATTTGGGAGGGGAGGGGGGGCTGAATCGTGACCTCCGTGACAATGTCGAAGGCGCCGGCTGAATACATCACCGAAGCGACGAAAGAAGTAGATAAATGTCCCATCCATTTGAAAAACTCAATTGGTGAAAATTATAATGAAAAGGCCTAAATAAGTATTTTGTTCTTTTGTGAAATTCGAATTTTCTTGTTATGTTACCTACTCTTCTGTTAGAGATTTGTTACGGTTTATTACAAGAGGTGGGTAAAGTTGATTTTTTCCAGTTACGTAATATGTCCGAATCTTCACCAAGTAGCGTACTCCACACGGCTCCACATGAATTCGACTCTCCCCCCCCCCCCCAACCCCGATAAGCGATCGCACCCTCCCCCATGATCCGCCAATGTATATGACTAGATTCTAGAGAGACTGAAAAAAAATATTTTAGATCTAGACAAGACCTTAAAGTATATTTTCTTTATAAAATATATAGAATTTTGGGTTTTCAAAAATTCGTTACGATGTTAGCCTTGAATTCATATTTTGTATTTACTGTCATTCACAAAATGGCGGCCTCCGTTGATGATAGCAACTCCGCAGCTGTCGAGGACGGTTAGAATCTAGTTTATTTTATTTATATTTAGCGTGGCCTAAATTTAGATTCTAGTTAATTTTAGTATTTTTACATATCTTTGAACAAAAAGTAATCCCTTAAGCTATACTAGGAGAAATAAATTCACAACAATCTGCTTAGTTTTGTGCAATTATAATTCAGTTTTTAAATTTAAAATTCAAATTTGATAATCTAGATACAAGATATTAGGATAATTAGATAGTCTAAGATAGTAGTAAATTAAAATATTTCGGCATTAATGGTCCACTGCATCAGTGGATTAAAGATTTTCTGATAGGGATAGAACAAACTATAATAATAAATGGCTGTAAATCAACACCAATAACAGTAAACTCAGGTGTACCTCAAGGAACAGTCTTGGGTCCACTACTATTTTTAATTTACATAAATGATTTACCAAATTGCATTAGTTCAGGAACAAAAGTCAGATTATTTGCAGACGATTGCATAATATATAGAACAACACAAGACACAGATATTTTACAAAGAGAATTAGATGAATTACAGAAATGGGAATCAAATTGGAGCATGTCTTTCCACCCAGAAAAATGTCAGTTGTTAAGAGTAACAAAAAAACTAAAACAAATTAATTCCACTCATCTTATTCATGGCAAACCAGTAACACAGACTAAAAACGCAAAATACCTAGGTGTTATAATAAATGAAAAACTGTCATGGAATCCACATATTGATGAAACTATAAAAAAATCCAACAAAGCATTAGGGTTTATTAAAAGAAATTTCTATAATCAAATAAGAACATAAAACTAAAATGTTATTTAACCTTGGTTAGGCCAATAATAGAATATGCATCCACTGTTTGGGACCCCTCAACTCAAGAAAACATTAAGAAACTGGAACAAACACAAAATAGAGCAGTGAGATTCATAACAAACGAATATTCACATTTGACTAGAGTAACACCATTAGTAAAATCATTAAATTTAGAAAGCCTTCAGGACAGAAGACTCAAAAGTAAAGTAGCAATTATACATAAAACACTAAACCATAACCTTCAAATACAAAAACAAAATTTAATAAAATACTCTGAAAGACACAAAGATAAAGGCAGATTCCTTGTCCCATATGCTAGGACAAATTTGTACAAATACTCCTTCTTCCCTAGTGCTATTAGAGCATGGAATGGGTTGCCTGAGCTAGCCAGAAAAACCAGTGACTTGGCAGAATTTAAGTCATTGGTTAATATGCATGACTAAATGCATGACACGCAGGACGTAATCATCTTTTTTGAAGTAACGTCTGTATTATATAAGATAAGATAAGATTGACTAGATCTAGAATCTAGATTGACTAGATCTAATTGAATTTTAAAAAATAATTATTATTTCCAATTTATAAAAATTATAGACTTATCAGTCTTATCTCATATCTCAAATATGACTTATCACATGACTTGATTATCATTATGACTTCTGACATGATTATCTAGACTAGAGATTCTATGACTTAGTTATTACAGTCTTAGATCTTCATAAGGGCATTAAGGGAATATCAATCAATGAATCATGAATTATGAATATATATTTTTTTATATCTTATATACTAGATCAGTAGATCTACTTAATAATATTATAAATGGAATCTAGATTATAAAATCTTATTAAAAAATTCTAATTCTTGTCTTTAGTCTAAGTCAGTTTCTTTTCACACCACTTTGATTAAATTTTAAATTAGTTTAAACTTTAAGACAATCTTTCCATGACACTGCTTCCATGCTTGCCATTGCTTAAAATTTCTAAATTTCTCTGCTTATACTTATATATTATAATATATGATGTCAAAGCCAGTGACATAGCTAACAGCTAGGGGATTTTCAAATTCTCCATCCCCTCCCTCACCCTAGCTATGCCACTGGTCAAAGCAAAATACCCATACCATGGTCTCAACCTCTCTCTTTCACAAGTCTCCATTATTTCAGTCCTCTCTTCTCAACATTAAATTCTTTAAAATATTATTCTCATTACTGCAGCAATTTTATCCCTAGTGTCACAGTGACATATTTGGTCCAGTCTATTGGACATGGGGAGGGGGGAAGAGTGTACATTCTACATTCAGGGATAATCAGTAAGCTGTTCTTTTTGACTCTCCCTCAGGAATCCTCCGCTCTCCCTTGTAAGTTAACCAAATGATTCATGTAGATGCCATTTGGCCATACATCAAGGTCAGGCCAATTGTACCTGAACTTGGTCCAGTAATAAAACTCCTCTCCCTTTAGTTTTTCTCTTTCCGATTTTATTTTAATTAAACTTACCCATTCTCTTGACATGGAAAGTGAAGGGGGAGGGACTGAGCAAAATAAACTTGATTTTTTTTTTTAGCATCGGTAGAATGACCCACACCCTTGTCAATAAATTTATTGACCCTTCCTATTCCTCTAAATGAAAAATAGGCTCTAGAGTTGCTGGTTAATATGTTAATATTATATATACCAGTATATATATATACCAGTATATATATATATATATATATATATATATATATATATATATATATATATATATATTCTGGATTAATTTACATCATGTCCAGTATAATTTATAATAATAAAATTTGTACTTTTTTCTAGAATTATCTAAATTTAGACTTAACTGTATTTTCTTATCTTCATTAAACAAAAGGAAAAGGTTTTCAAAAGTGTAAAACATTAGTACAGATTAAAATATAATCTACATTATGATCTTTAAAGGCTTGTAAGCTTATAAATCATAATGGGGTCTATACAGTTTTTTAAAATGTGTAGATTTGCGTGAACACCCACCATATATATTTGTCTTAGATTACTGTCTATTTATTTCAGATCCTGATGAATCAGTTGTAAAGTGTAATATAGAGCTGACTGGTCACAGTGAAGGTAAACAAGACCAATTTCTTGAAGGCAAATGTTTATCTCTTCAAGACTGTATCTCTCAAACCAGCCATGGGACAATTGATAATATAAGCTTTAGTACAGTGAGCAGCCAAGGAACTACGAAAGAAAAACCCACTGACGACACAGTTTCTTCTGCTTTGGCTAGCCTTAGGACCAAGGAAGAAATATCATCTAATGCTTTGGCCAGCCATAGAACCATGGAGGAGACATCTGGTGTAGCCTTAATACAAAATCTTCTTCTTCATTCCAATCTAGTCAAGGTGGAATCAGAAGCAAAACAGGGGGATTTAACTTTGCCATGCCACCTCACTCAGGATAAAATGAACAGTCCTGACATTGGCAATAGCACTACAGAGTCAAACGCGCTTAAAAATGAATCTCAGAATAGGAATTGTGAACCTTTAAGAAATTCTGTACAAGACTCTACTGAGCTATGCACCAAATTGCTTAATGATTTAATTCAAGGCATAACACTAACTTCTAAAGCTAAGGAGGATGCTGGCAAACATACTAAGAATGATTTCATGAATAATGGGAAGATTTCAGAGCCAAAAGCCAGCAGCCAACCAGCAAGCAGCTCATTAGTGAAAGCTGAAGGTGATGTAGGAAAAACTACAGAAGAAAGACCTGTAAGAGAAATGCTTGTTCGTAGGAAACGTTCAGAAAGCATGGAGACAAGCAGTGAAAATAAACCTGTCTTGGAAACATTAACATTTGGTGCTGTCAAGGAAGATCACTGTGCAAAGCCGGAGAGTGGTAAAGGAGAGGGGGACATGGGTATTTGTCCTTGTGTGCTCTGTGATCGCTCGTACCCTGCTTACAACAAAGAAGATGTTCTAGCTCATCTTGTTTTAATGCACAAATTTGTCATTGCTGATGTGAATTATATTGCTAATCTTCCTGCGTGAGTATTATTTTACAATTGTTACCATCGTTTTCTGAATATTAATTTTTTGAGCTAGTTACTTGCAGTGTAATGATGAATAGAAGTGATCTTTTGTAGTCTGAAATGAATGTTATGTTTTCAGTTATCTCAAATATTGGAAGAAAAGAATGGAAGATAAACCAATCACTGAGTTTTGCTCCAAAATTGTAACCAACACTGGAGTCAAAGATGAAGGTAAACAATGGCTTTTTATTTTTATTTGTGTTTGTATGTAACCTTTAATGTAGCTTATAAGTAAATGCATATCTCAATGTTTTGATGTTTGCAGCACCAAAAGAAGAATTTTTTCTCCTTTGCGATGCTTTGCCTGAAGATAAAGACCTTAGAGAACATCTTCAAAGAAAAAAACTTGTAAGTTGATGAAAAACACATTTTTTTTATATTGGATAGCTTTTTATGAATTTTGAACTATTTTCTCAGAAGAGAACCTTCGAATTGAGTTGCTAAACCTTGCTAGATTCAGTTATTGATTTGTGTATTCTTCAGGAAGCTGTCCTGGTCCAACAACAACGGGAGAGGGAAGAGACAAAGTTTTGTCGTCAGTGTTTGTTTTGCAAACAGACTTATTGTGGAAACAGGTTTAGTATCTTTTAAATTCTGTTTACAAACGAGATAATTCATTAAGAATTGTTTAGTTCACAGTGCATGCTAAATTCTGAATATTTCATGTGATAGCTTTGAAAACAGAAAATTTTTTGTTTTTTAGTTTTTTCTTTTATTATAATTTAAAATGTGTTAAAATTAATTGTTAAATTATTTTAATTGCTTTTTTCTCTTTCATTTTATTTATTTTTCCTCAGAAACAATTGCCTTGTGTTGCATGTGATATTTAACTTGACTAGTCAGTTTTAGATTCACCAAACTAATGCAACAAAAAAAAAACAAGCTCAATTTGTCTTTCTTTTTTATTGTTTTCTAATCCTTATTACAAAATAATATTGGTAATAAAAAAACTTGTTTTTCTTATTGTTAGTAAAGAGAATTGTTGTGAACTATAGTCTAGACATTTCTTTGAATACTGAATAACACTAGTCTTGTTTATTTTTTGTTCATAGAAAGATGACTGCATTACAATATTTCTAAACTAATTCTACCAACTTTTCCAACATAGACAAACAGTTTGCTAATACTTTCTTCTGTTTAACATTAAACCAGTACTTTTGCTAATATATGCTACTGTTTAACATTAAACCAAAGTCTTTTTTATTTGATTTGAAATGTGTATCTTTAGGGCAGTGCTGTTTGACCATTTGTTACGTGACCATACATTTCACATGGGTCAGCCAGATAATTTAGGTCAGTTGCATTTTTTGTATTCAAAGTTTTATTTTTAGCCATTTTTAAAGATGAAAAGAAAGTTATGACATTATTCTTTGTAGAAATATTTGATGAATACTTTACTATTTCTTTTCAGTCTTCACAGATGAACTGTTTGATTTGATTCAATCAAAACTTGACAAGTAAGTTAATATTTATTGAACCATATGTCATCTTCATTGATATCTCTCTAGTCTGAAGGCCATTGAATACCATTCTTTCCTTATTGTTCTAGCTAATTCCAGTGTTTATAGCGCTCCTAAAATATCCTAAAAAAATGAAAAGTCTAGATCTAAGTTGGATCTAGTGAAGATAATTTGCACCTAACATGAAAACTCCATGAATTTTAGTCTATTTAAATCACTTAGATCTAGGTCTAGATATATGATATAGTATCTAATGACGAAGTCTAGACTATTCTAGCTCTACGTTCTAAGCTAAATCTAGAATCTAGTGAAGATAATTTTAATGACAGGAAAAAAAACCTAGATTCTAGGAATATCTAGCGAAGATAATTCACACATAACCCGAAAACTCAGTGAATTGTAATGAGTTTAATAACTTAGATCTCTAATGAATAGATATATCTACTAATGTCTAGACTACTTAAGATCTATTTTCTAGGCTTAATTTTGAATCTAGTGAAGATAATTCGCATACAGCCATGAATTTTAGAGATTTAGATCTAGAAACATCTAGTGTTTAGATTTACACTCTAACCTTGAAAAGTACATGAATTTTAGTGTAGTCTAGATCTATGGTAGATTGAGTCATTTTAGTGAAGATGATTTTCACACAGACTCTAAAAGTCTGTGAATGTTATTACATCTATTAAAGCCAAGGAAAATAAATAGTTGAAAAGACAAGGTGCTTGAAAAAACAACGCTAATATGGAATAAAGTGTCTTGGGGGGGGGGGTTAAGGGTCAAAGACTACCCAATAATGCAGCTTTTAAAATATTTTCTCTTACAAGTTAGTTATAACTTTTCTGGATCAATGAACTTTTTATTAAAATGAAGTATATTTATTTAGTACTATCTACAAATAAAGTTATAGACATACAACTAGGCCTATATATTACTGGTTCCGTTTATGATTGGAATTTAAGCACAGTTTCTAAGAGTATAAAACATTTCCTTAAATACACACCATGACTAGTATGAGTTTTTATAAGATAAAAAAAAAAAGTACATTTCCAACTCTGACACTATTCATTATGTAGACATTAAAAATGTTTCTTAAAAAAAAAACTGGAACAGTAACCATTTTGTAATTTTTTTTTTTTAAATCTTTGAATACAAATATTTTTTTTAAATTTTAGGTTTTGGGATGACATTCAAGTTGTTACTTGATTGTAATATAACTTTCGTTACATTTTCTGTGGAGATATCATAGTTAATGACATTGTTTCTTTTCTGGGCGGGATGTTTTCAGGATATTTATCTCCATATTCAAATACCAATAAATAATATAAAAAATGTATAGTTTTGTGTTTTTAATTGTATAACAAGCACGCATACACACACATACACATGTATATTATGTGTGTATATATATATATATATATGCATGTGCGTGCATGTGTTGTCATACATTTCTTCCTTAAAAGACCTAGTTGAACATCCTAAAATTTTGCTATGAAAAAGAGCTACTAACTTTGTATTTCTAAATGTGAAGTCTGATGCCATTGAATACCATTCTTTTCATTTTTGTTGTAATAGTCAGCTATGTCTCTTCTGTGAGAAATCCTTCAAAGACAAAGCCAGTTTAAGAGAGCACATGAGAAAGAAGCAGCATCGCAAAATTAACCCTAAGAACAAAGAATATGATAAATTCTACATCATTAACTATATGGTAAATGTTGTGTGTGTGTTTTGTTTTATTTTTATGATTTGGTTTATAGCAATAAAAAAAAAACTTTGCTTATTTGGAGGAATGAATATTTATTGAAATGGTTTAAATTAAATAAAAAATTACAACCTATGGATGTTGTTTTAAATGTCTTGATTTTGGTTCAGATTTCAAAAGTGAGTTGAGCGGGAAAATAAAATTAATGATTTCATTAGAGTTTAATAGCTACTCTAGTTCTAACTTTTGCAAACTGATAAATACAAGTCATCATACTAGATCTAAAGTTTTTACCTTCAACAAAGTCTAAATCACTAGAAAACATAATCTATTAGATTTGTTTTGAGATAAAGAATGATGTGAGCATATTCTTCAGTAAAATATTAGAACAAGACTAGATCTGGATTGTATATCATGTCTACTAGTTAGTGGGCTAAATACAATCACAAAGTTAAGATGAAACTATGAAATCAAACTTTTACATTTCCAGAAAAAAAAAAGATAATTAAAAAAAAATTGCAATTAGAATCTAGATTTTTACTAATAGAGAATTTTAGCACACTTGGTTATCAGATAGGCCTATTGTCAATATACTTAATGAAACATATAAATTTTTTTTTAGGTTTTATTTATTTCTTCTGTTAAAAATCTGTTGCCATATTAGTGACTTGTCTGGAAAATATCAAATAAATGTGTGGAATTCCTTTTCACAAAAGTTGTGTGTAGAGCATTACATTTGATACTACCATTTCAAAAATGCTTGATTCACAAAAGTTGTGTGTGTAGAGCATTTTGTTCTACCATTAAAAAAATTCTTGACTACTGAGTTACTTTCAAAAGCCTTTTTTTTTTTTCAGGAAATGGGTAAAAACTGGGAAAGCTTACAATCAGAAGATAATCGACTTGTGAAAACTTCTGAAAAAGGATCTGATGAAGAAGAGTATGTTCTGATGTCTATCCCATGAAATTAATATTCACTTATACATCCAATAGTCATGGGACTGAGTTGTAGTAAAGATTTAAATACATTCAATAGTCATGGAACTGAGTTGTAATAAAGATTTAAATACATTCAATAGTCATAAGACTGAGGTAAAGATTTAAATACATTCAATAGTCATGGAACTGAGATAAAGATTTAAATACATCTACTAGTCATGGGACTGAGGTGTGTAGTAAAGATTCAAACATTTCTCTGTTTCAGTGAATGGTCTGGATGGGAAGAAGACTCCCAATGTAAAGTTGTTTGCTTGTTCTGTGATACATCATTAGCAGTACAATCAGAACTTCAGAAACACATGAAGGTAATGTGAAGCCAAATGTCTCATGTAAAAACTAGTCACTTGGACTAATGCTGTGTGTGCAGTTTGTTAGGTTTAGTGGCAAGTTTGTTTTAGAGTTCAAATGTTTATTGTGCGTTATATTTTTAAAATGATTTTTTACACTCTATGCACTGTATTTCATTCAGGATAATCATGGTTTTGATCTATTGGAGGTAAACCATAAACTTCAACTGAATTTCTATCAAAAAGTCAAGCTCATAAATTACATTAGGCGCCAGGTAAAATGATGGATTTGATCTCTTTATTTATTGTTGTTTTCTAAGAATTGTAATCATTTTCTCCAATGACATTTCAAAGAAATAAGAACTAAATTATTTAAATTGTTCATATTTCCTGCTTTGTTCATTTTTCAGAATAGTTATTAAACACTTAAATGATTCTTTAGATACAAAATATTTATAACATTGTATTCTTTTTGGAATATATGAACATTTCTCCATTTTGAAGGCAAACAAATCATCAACTTATTGAAAGTCTAAAAGATGTACTCTCCCTTTTCCACATTGTTTAGACTATTGATTGATACTTTTAAAGTAGTAAAAAAGATTTTCCATGTTTGTCTTTTGTATGTTTCAGTATTCATTGTATTTTCAGATTTACCATAAGAGTTGTTATGGATGCCAAGAGACATTCTCAGATAAAGAATCTCTGACTAGTCACATGGAACATTTCCCAGAGCATCTAAAGAAAGTACCGGATGCTGCTGTGTGGGACCAACCACAGTAAGTACTATGTTCCACTTGTTGTTCAATTTGAGTCTACTGCCTAAATCACTATTAAAATTCAAGTGTTCCTTTTCCTAGCTTTCTATTGCAACAAGCTTATAGAGCTGATGCCATAGTGTTCTTTTCTCTTTCTACATTCAAACATAGTCCACTTCAACAAAATTGTCTAGTAGCAATACTGCATAGATCAAATCTTAATTACCATTGTTAGGCAAAGTTGTGTTTTTTTAAACCAATTTTAATTTCATTGTTCAATAAAAATTATTTTAACTAGATTTTTTTTAGTCATCATTTAAGAATATATATTCTGTATACCTTACAAATAATCTTGTTTTATATAAGGTCAATTATGTTACAGTTAAACATCATAGAAATAGTCATGTTATTGACTGGCACTTTTAAAATCATTGTTTTATTTCTCATTTAATGTTTTAAATTGATTTATTTCTCTCATTTACTGTTAGTTTGAAATCTGAAAATGTGGCTTGATAGTTCTGTGCTGAACACTTCTTTTTGTTTCAGATATTTCTTCCCCACCTATGAAGATGACACATTGTTGTGTCAGTTAGATGATGATGATGATGGAGCCTCTGGAGATGCCCTTGGAGTGACAGTCATTGCTGAAGATATCACAATCCCAGAAACTATTTTGCATGATCAGAAATTGATAAGAGATCTAACTAAAGCATAACACCAGGACTGTGACATCTGTCAGTGCCATCAATTGAAGTTATTTATGACTTGTGCTATTCCATGGAAGGATCTGCATTTATCTGTGTTTGTTCACTGTTAGTGTTTTCATTTCCTGCTGTGTTCAAACAAATAACACATATCTTGTCAGTTTTTAATGCAGTGTATACAAAGTGTGTATACGTCATTTCAAAGTGAAATATTGAGTTGTATCCTTTAATGGGATGAACTTGAAGGACATTTACTCTGATGACTCCTCTGCATCAACATTTAGTTGATTCATTCTACAATTGATTCACATCAGATTTAACTTTTTTTTTCTTTGCTAATAGATTTAGACATTATTATCTCATTAATTGTTAAATGGTTTCACATTTACTTTTTTGTTTTTTAATCTGAGTGAATCCTGTATCCATCTGATCTTACATTTTGTAGTCGTGTGAATTGTTTACAGAACTTATCATTGTCTCATGCAATGTTTCATCTGTTGTTTTTTATATTGCATCTCTAAATATATTTTTTCTAATTATTTACTAAAGTAAAAAACACCTTCAAAAAATTTGGCTATTCTCAAACAAAAAGAGTCAAAACTTTTTATGATCTTTTTTTTTATTTTAACTTCAACTTTAGAGATTATTGATTTCTATGGTACTACAATTTTGTTCAACAAACTTGACCAACATAAACTTGTATTTAGGAAGCTATCACATGGATGTTGTCATTTAAATACAAGTTCCCAAGGAATATTTCTGTAGGATCAACGGCAATCAAAAAAAATAAAATATTCTCATTGTTTCAAAGCTTATTTCAAGATTTTGTTTTCAAAGTTATTCTAACTATTCAAAGGTTAAGTGTAATCTAGTTGGAAGAATTTTCTAGTAACAATTAGGACTTGAAAGTGATTTCATTCCATTAGTGCTGAATCCATGTCAATCCCACAAAGCATTGGTGTCACCAGTAAGAAACTTTCTACCTACCATGGCTCTTTTTTTCATTCTTTGCTATAACTTGACATTGTCATCAAAATACACTCACAGTTGATCCTGTGATTGATTGTATTTGTTTACATTCATGCTGGTCTGTATACACCCTATGTCTGCTGTAGAGACTTCTGTCCTCTCTGCTACACTGAAGAACACAAAGTGAAGGGAGATAGCTCTGGTTTGTTTTTCATTGGCATTTTTTTTTGTTTTGTTTTGTTTTGTATTCCTACTACAAGAGCAAATAAATCTTGGGAGCTAAATAGAACAAAAATGTTCTGTTTTTAAAGTTGTACAACCCAGAGACTAAAAAACGGATGATTTACTTCCCAGCTAGGAAACATTGTCCATTTTGTTTATTTAGACCTGAAGCCTCTCATAGTTCTACCTTCTTTTTGTTGGTTTATAATGTCTGCTAATAAATCTATTCTCATCACTTTATCTCTTGTTGTTGTTTTATCACTTGTTATTGTTTTATCTCTTGTTGTTTCATCACTTTATCTCTTGTTGTTTTATCTCTTGTTGTAATTTTATCTCTTGTTGTTGTTTCATCTCTTGTTGTTTCATCTCTTGTTGTTTTATCTCTTGTTGTTTTATCTCTTGTTGTTATTTTATCTCTTGTTGTTTCATCTCTTGTTATTTTATCTCTTGTTGTTGTTTCATCACTTTATCTCTTGTTGTTTCATCTCTTGTTGTTTTATCTCTTGTTGTTGTTTCATCTCTTGTTGTTTTATCTCTTGTTGTTGTTTCATCTCTTGTTGTTTCATCTCTTGTTGTTGTTTTATCTCTTGTTTTTGTTTTATCTCTTGTTGTTTCATCTCTTGTTGTTGTTTCATCTCTTGTTGTTGTTTTATCTCTTGTTGTTGTTTCATCTCTTGTTTTTGTTTCATCTCTTGTTGTTGTTTCATCTCTTGTTTTTGTTTCATCTCTTGTTGTTGTTTCATCTCTTGTTGTTGTTTCATCTCTTGTTGTTTCATCTCTTGTTGTTGTTTTATCTCTTGTTGTTGTTTCATCTCTTGTTTTTGTTTCATCTCTTGTTGTTATTTTATCTCTTGTTGTTGTTTCATCACTTTCTCTTGTTGTTGTTTCATCTCTTGTTGTTTTATCTCTTGTTGTTGTTTCATCTCTTGTTGTTGTTTCATCTCTTGTTGTTTTATCTCTTGTTGTTGTTTCATCTCTTGTTTTTGTTTTATCTCTTGTTGTTGTTTCATCTCTTGTTGTTTCATCTCTTGTTGTTGATTTATCTCTTGTTGTTTTATCTCTTGTTTTTGTTTTATCTCTTGTTGTTGTTTTATCTCTTGTTGTTTTGTCTCTTGTTGTTGTTTCATGTCTTGTTGTTTTATCTCTTGTTGTTTCATCTCTTGTTGTTTTATCTCTTGTTGTTCTTTCATCTCTTGTTGTTTTATCTCTTGTTGTTGTTATATCTCTTGTTGTTGTTTTATCTCTTGTTTTTTTTTTTTTCTCTTGTTGTTTTTTCTCTTGGTGTTTCAAGTCTTGTTGTTGTTTCATCTCTTGTTGTTTCATCACTTTATCTCTTGTTGTTGTTTCATCTCTTGTTATTGTTTCATCACTTTATCTCTTATTGTTGTTTCATCTCTTGTTGTTTTTTTATCTCTTTATCTCTAGTTGTTGTTTCATATCTTGTTGTTTTATCTCTTGTTGTTTCATCTCTTGTTGTTGTTTCATCTCTTAATCTCTTGTTGTTGTTTCGTCTCTCTTGTTGTTTTATCTCTTGTTGTTGTTTTATCTCTTGTTGTTGTTTCATCTCTTGTTGTTGTTTCATCACTTTATCTCTTGTTGTTGTTTCATCTCTTTTGTAGTTTCATCTCTTGTTGTTTTCAATTGTTGTGTCATCACTTTATCTCTTGTTGTTTTATCTCTTGTTGTTTCATCTCTTGTTGTTTTATCTCTTGTTGTTTCATCACTTTATCTCTTGTTGTTGTTTCATCTCTTGTTGTTGTTTCATCTCTTGTTGTTTCATCTCTTGTTGTTGTTTCATCACTTGTTGTTTCATCTCTTGTTGTTGTTTCATCACTTTATCTCTTGTTGTTTCATCTCTCTTGTAGTTTCATCTCTTGTTGTTTTATCTCTTGTTGTTTCATCTCTTGTTGTTTTATCTCTTGTTGTTGTTTCATCACTTTATCTCTTGTTGTTGTTTCATCTCTTGTTGTTGTTTCATCTCTTGTTGTTTTATCTTTTGTTGTTGTTTCATCTCTTGTTGTTTTATCTCTTGTTGTTGTTTTATCTCTTGTTGTTGTTTCATCTCTTGTTGTTTTATCTCTTGTTGTTGTTTTATCTCTTGTTGTTATTTTATCTCTTATTGTTTTTTCATCTCTTGTTGTTTCATCTCTTGTTGTTTTATCTCTTGTTATTTTATCTCTTGTTGTTGTTTCATCACTTGTTGTTTTATCTCTTGTTGTTTTATCACTTTATCTCTTGTTGTTGTTTCATCTCTTGTTGTTTTATCTCTTGTTGTTTCATCTCTTGTTTTTGTTTTATCTCTTGTTGTTGTTTCATCTCTTGTTGTTTCATCTCTTGTTGTTTTATCTCTTGTTGTTGTTTTATCTCTTGTAGTTTTATCTTTTGTTGTTGTTTTATCTCTTGTTGTTGTTTTATCTCTTGTTGTTTTATCTCTTGTTGTTGTTTTATCTCTTGTAGTTTTATCTCTTGTTGTTGTTTTATCTCGTAGTTTTATCTCTTGTTGTTTTATCTCTTGTTGTTGTTTTATCTCTTGTTGTTTTATCTCTTGTTGTTGTTATATCTCTTGTTGTTTTATCTCTTGTTGTTGTTTTATCACTTGTTGTTGCTTTATATCTTGTTGTTTTATCACTTTATCTCTTGTTGTTTCATCTCTTGTTGTTGATTTATCTCTTGTTGTTGTTTTATCTCTTGTTGTAATTTTATCTCTTGTTGTTGTTTCATCTCTTGTTGTTTTATCTCTTGTTGTTGTTTTATCTCTTGTTCTTATTTTATCTCTTGTTGTTTCATCTCTTGTTATTTTATCTCTTGTTGTTGTTTCATCACTTTATCTCTTGTTGTTTCATCTCTTGTTGTTGTTTCATCTCTTGTTGTTTTATCTCTTGTTGTTGTTTCATCTCTTGTTATTTTATCTCTTGTTGTTTTATCTCTTGTTGTTGTTTCATCTCTTGTTTTTGTTTTATCTCTTGTTGTTGTTTCATCTCTTGTTGTTGTTTTATCTCTTGTTGTTGTTTCATCTCTTGTTTTTGTTTCATCTCTTGTTTTTGTTTCATCTCTTGTTGTTGTTTCATCTCTTGTTGTTGTTTTATCTCTTGTTGTTTTATCTCTTGTTGTTTCATCTCTTGTTGTTTTATCTCTTATTGTTGTTTCATCTCTTGTTGTTTTATCTCTTGTTATTTTATCACTTGTTGTTGTTTCATCACTTTATCTCTTGTTGTTGTTTCATCTCTTGTTGTTGTTTCATCTCTTGTTGTTGTTTCATCTCTTGTTGTTTTATCTCTTGTTGTGGTTTCATCTCTTGTTGTTTTATCTCTTGTTGTTGTTTCATCTCTTGTTTTTGTTTTATCTCTTGTTGTTTCATCTCTTTTTGTTGTTTTATCTCTTGTTGTTTTATCTCTTGTTGTTTCATCTCTTGTTGTTTCATCTCTTGTTGTTGTTTCATCTCTTGTTGTTGTTTTATCTCTTGTTGTTGTTTCATCTCTTGTTTTTGTTTCATCTCTTGTTGTTGTTTCATCTCTTGTTTTTGTTTCATCTCTTGTTGTTGTTTCATCTCTTGTTGTTGTTTCATCTCTTGTTGTTTCATCTCTTGTTGTTGTTTCATCTCTTGTTGTTGTTTTATCTCTTGTTGTTGTTTCATCTCTTGTTTTTGTTTTATCTCTTGTTGTTTCATCTCTTGTTGTTATTTTATCTCTTGTTGTTGTTTCATCACTTTATCTCTTGTTGTTGTTTCATCTCTTGTTGTTTTATCTCTTGTTGTTGTTTCATCTCTTGTTGTTGTTTCATCTCTTGTTGTTTTATCTCTTGTTGTTGTTTCATCTCTTGTTTTTGTTTTATCTCTTGTTGTTGTTTCATCTCTTGTTGTTTCATCTCTTGTTGTTGATTTATCTCTTGTTGTTTTATCTCTTGTTGTTGTTTTATCTCTTGTTGTTGTTTTATCTCTTGTTGTTTTGTCTCTTGTTGTTCTTTCATCTCTTGTTGTTTTATCTCTTGTTGTTTCATCTCTTGTTGTTCTTTCATCTCTTGTTGTTTTATCTCTTGTTGTTGTTATATCTCTTGTTGTTGTTTTATCTCTTGTTGTTGTTTTTTCTCTTGGTGTTTCAAGTCTTGTTGTTGTTTCATCTCTTGTTGTTGTTTCATCACTTTATCTCTTGTTGTTGTTTCATCTCTTGTTATTGTTTCATCACTTTATCTCTTGTTGTTGTTTCATCTCTTGTTGTTTTGTTATCTCTTTATCTCTAGTTGTTGTTTCATATCTTGTTGTTTTATCTCTTGTTGTTTCATCTCTTGTTGTTGTTTCATCTCTTTATCTCTTGTTGTTGTTTCGTCTCTCTTGTTGTTTTATCTCTTGTTGTTGTTTCGTCTCTCTTGTTGTTTTATCTCTTGTTGTTGTTTCATCACTTGTTGTTTCATCTCTTGTTGTTGTTTCATCACTTTATCTCTTGTTGTTGTTTCATCTCTTTTGTAGTTTCATCTCTTGTTGTTTTCTCTTGTTGTGTCATCACTTTATCTCTTGTTGTTTTATCTCTTGTTGTTTCATCTCTTGTTGTTTTATCTCTTGTTGTTTCATCACTTTATCTCTTGTTGTTGTTTCATCTCTTGTTGTTTCATCTCTTGTTGTTGTTTCATCTCTTGTTGTTTCATCTCTTGTTGTTGTTTCATCACTTGTTGTTTCATCTCTTGTTGTTGTTTCATCACTTTATCTCTTGTTGTTTCATCTCTCTTGTAGTTTCATCTCTTGTTGTTTTATCTCTTGTTGTTTCATCTCTTGTTGTTTTATCTCTTGTTGTTGTTTCATCACTTTATCTCTTGTTGTTGTTTCATCTCTTGTTGTTGTTTCATCTCTTGTTGTTTTATTTCTTGTTGTTGTTTCATCTCTTGTTGTTTTATCTCTTGTTGTTTTATCTCTTGTTGTTGTTTCATCTCTTGTTGTTTCATCTCTTGTTGTTTTATCTCTTGTTGTTGTTTTATCTCTTGTTGTTATTTTATCTCTTATTGTTTTTTCATCTCTTGTTGTTTCATCTCTTGTTGTTTTATCTCTTGTTATTTTATCTCTTGTTGTTGTTTCATCACTTGTTGTTTTATCTCTTGTTGTTTTATCACTTTATCTCTTGTTGTTGTTTCATCTCTTGTTGTTTTATCTCTTGTTGTTTCATCTCTTGTTTTTGTTTTATCTCTTGTTGTTGTTTTATCTCTTGTTGTTGTTTCATCTCTTGTTGTTTTATCTCTTGTTGTTGTTTTATCTCTTGTAGTTTTATCTTTTGTTGTTGTTTTATCTCTTGTTGTTGTTTTATCTCTTGTTGTTTTATCTCTTGTAGTTTTATCTCTTGTTGTTGTTTTATCTCGTAGTTTTATCTCTTGTTGTTTTATCTCTTGTTGTTGTTATATCTCTTGTTGTTTTATCTCTTGTTGTTGTTTTATCACTAGTTGTTGCTTTATCTCTTGTTGTTTTATCACTTTATCTCTTGTTGTTTCATCTCTTGTTGTTGATTTATCTCTTGTTGTTGGTTCATCTCTTGTTGTTTCATCTCTTGTTGTTTTATCTCTTGTTGTTGTTTTATCTCTTGTTCTTATTTTATCTCTTGTTGTTTCATCTCATGTTATTTTATCTCTTGTTGTTGTTTCATCACTTTATCTCTTGTTGTTTCATCTCTTGTTGTTGTTTCATCTCTTGTTGTTTTATCTCTTGTTGTTTCATCTCTTGTTGTTGTTTCATCTCTTGTTTTTGTTTTATCTCTTGTTTTTGTTTTATCTCTTGTTGTTGTTTTATCTCTTGTTGTTTTTTCATCTCTTGTTTTTGTTTCATCTCTTGTTGTTGTTTCATCTCTTGTTTTTGTTTCATCTCTTGTTGTTGTTTCATCTCTTGTTGTTGTTTCATCTCTTGTTGTTGTTTCATCTCTTGTTGTTTTATCTCTTGTTGTTGTTTCATCTCTTGTTTTTGTTTTATCTCTTGTTGTTTCATCTCTTGTTGTTGTTTTATCTCTTGTTGTTTTATCTCTTGTTGTTTCATCTCTTGTTGTTTTATCTCTTATTGTTGTTTCATCTCTTGTTGTTTTATCTCTTGTTATTTTATCTCTTGTTGTTGTTTCATCACTTTATCTCTTGTTGTTGTTTCATCTCTTGTTGTTGTTTCATCTCTTGTTGTTGTTTCATCTCTTGTTGTTTTATCTCTTGTTGTTAATTCATCTCTTGTTGTTGTTTTATCTCTTGTTGTTGTTTCATCTCTTGTTTTTGTTTTATCTCTTGTTGTTTTATCTCTTATTGTTGTTTCATCTCTTGTTGTTTTATCTCTTGTTATTTTATCTCTTGTTGTTGTTTTATCACTTTATCTCTTGTTGTTGTTTCATCTCTTGTTGTTTTATCTCTTGTTGTTGTTTCATCTCTTGTTGTTGTTTCATCTCTTGTTGTTTTATCTCTTGTTGTTGTTTCATCTCTTGTTTTTGTTTTATCTCTTGTTGTTGTTTCATCTCTTGTTGTTTCATCTCTTGTTGTTTTATCTCTTGTTGTTCTTTCATCTCTTGTTGTTTTATCTCTTGTTGTTGTTATATCTCTTGTTGTTGTTTTATCTCTTGTTGTTGTTTCATCACTTTATCTCTTGTTGTTGTGTCATCTCTTGTTGTTGTTTCATCACTTTATCTCTTGTTGTTGTTTCATCTCTTGTTGTTGTTTCATCTCTTGTTGTTTTATCTTTTGTTGTTCTTTCATCTCTTGTTGTTTTATCTCTTGTTGTTGTTATATCTCTTGTTGTTGTTTTATCTCTTGTTGTTGTTTCATCACTTTATCTCTTGTTGTTGTGTCATCTCTTGTTGTTGTTTCATCACTTTATCTCTTGTTGTTGTTTCATCTCTTGTTGTTGTTTCATCTCTTGTTGTTTTATCTTTTGTTGTTGTTTCATCTCTTGTTGTTTTATCTCTTGTTGTTTTATCTCTTGTTGTTGTTTTATCTCTTGTTGTTGTTTCATCTCTTGTTGTTTTATCTCTTGTTGTTGTTTTATCTCTTGTTGTTATTTTATCTCTTATTGTTTTTTCATCTCTTGTTGTTTCATCTCTTGTTGTTTTATCTCTTGTTATTTTATCTCTTGTTGTTGTTTCATCACTTGTTGTTTTATCTCTTGTTGTTTTATCACTTTATCTCTTGTTGTTGTTTCATCTCTTGTTGTTTTATCTCTTGTTGTTTCATCTCTTGTTTTTGTTTTATCTCTTGTTGTTGTTTCATCTCTTGTTGTTTCATCTCTTGTTGTTTTATCTCTTGTTGTTGTTTTATCTCTTGTAGTTTTATCTTTTGTTGTTGTTTTATCTCTTGTTGTTGTTTTATCTCTTGTTGTTTTATCTCTTGTTGTTGTTTTATCTCTTGTAGTTTTATCTCTTGTTGTTGTTTTATCTCGTAGTTTTATCTCTTGTTGTTTTATCTCTTGTTGTTGTTTTATCTCTTGTTGTTTTATCTCTTGTTGTTGTTATATCTCTTGTTGTTTTATCTCTTGTTGTTGTTTTATCACTTGTTGTTGCTTTATATCTTGTTGTTTTATCACTTTATCTCTTGTTGTTTCATCTCTTGTTGTTGATTTATCTCTTGTTGTTGTTTTATCTCTTGTTGTAATTTTATCTCTTGTTGTTGTTTCATCTCTTGTTGTTTTATCTCTTGTTGTTGTTTTATCTCTTGTTCTTATTTTATCTCTTGTTGTTTCATCTCTTGTTATTTTATCTCTTGTTGTTGTTTCATCACTTTATCTCTTGTTGTTTCATCTCTTGTTGTTGTTTCATCTCTTGTTGTTTTATCTCTTGTTGTTGTTTCATCTCTTGTTATTTTATCTCTTGTTGTTTCATCTCTTGTTGTTTTATCTCTTGTTGTTGTTTCATCTCTTGTTTTTGTTTTATCTCTTGTTGTTGTTTCATCTCTTGTTGTTGTTTTATCTCTTGTTGTTGTTTCATCTCTTGTTTTTGTTTCATCTCTTGTTTTTGTTTCATCTCTTGTTGTTGTTTCATCTCTTGTTGTTGTTTTATCTCTTGTTGTTTTATCTCTTGTTGTTTCATCTCTTGTTGTTTTATCTCTTATTGTTGTTTCATCTCTTGTTGTTTTATCTCTTGTTATTTTATCACTTGTTGTTGTTTCATCACTTTATCTCTTGTTGTTGTTTCATCTCTTGTTGTTGTTTCATCTCTTGTTGTTGTTTCATCTCTTGTTGTTTTATCTCTTGTTGTGGTTTCATCTCTTGTTGTTTTATCTCTTGTTGTTGTTTCATCTGTTGTTTTTGTTTTATCTCTTGTTGTTTCATCTCTTTTTGTTGTTTTATCTCTTGTTGTTTTATCTCTTGTTGTTTCATCTCTTGTTGTTTCATCTCTTGTTGTTGTTTCATCTCTTGTTGTTGTTTTATCTCTTGTTGTTGTTTCATCTCTTGTTTTTGTTTCATCTCTTGTTGTTGTTTCATCTCTTGTTTTTGTTTCATCTCTTGTTGTTGTTTCATCTCTTGTTGTTGTTTCATCTCTTGTTGTTTCATCTCTTGTTGTTGTTTCATCTCTTGTTGTTGTTTTATCTCTTGTTGTTGTTTCATCTCTTGTTTTTGTTTTATTTCTTGTTGTTTCATCTCTTGTTGTTATTTTATCTCTTGTTGTTGTTTCATCACTTTATCTCTTGTTGTTGTTTCATCTCTTGTTGTTTTATCTCTTGTTGTTGTTTCATCTCTTGTTGTTGTTTCATCTCTTGTTGTTTTATCTCTTGTTGTTGTTTCATCTCTTGTTTTTGTTTTATCTCTTGTTGTTGTTTCATCTCTTGTTGTTTCATCTCTTGTTGTTGATTTATCTCTTGTTGTTTTATCTCTTGTTGTTGTTTTATCTCTTGTTGTTGTTTTATCTCTTGTTGTTTTGTCTCTTGTTGTTCTTTCATCTCTTGTTGTTTTATCTCTTGTTGTTTCATCTCTTGTTGTTCTTTCATCTCTTGTTGTTTTATCTCTTGTTGTTGTTATATCTCTTGTTGTTGTTTTATCTCTTGTTGTTGTTTTTTCTCTTGGTGTTTCAAGTCTTGTTGTTGTTTCATCTCTTGTTGTTGTTTCATCACTTTATCTCTTGTTGTTGTTTCATCTCTTGTTATTGTTTCATCACTTTATCTCTTGTTGTTGTTTCATCTCTTGTTGTTTTGTTATCTCTTTATCTCTAGTTGTTGTTTCATATCTTGTTGTTTTATCTCTTGTTGTTTCATCTCTTGTTGTTGTTTCATCTCTTTATCTCTTGTTGTTGTTTCGTCTCTCTTGTTGTTTTATCTCTTGTTGTTGTTTCGTCTCTCTTGTTGTTTTATCTCTTGTTGTTGTTTCATCACTTGTTGTTTCATCTCTTGTTGTTGTTTCATCACTTTATCTCTTGTTGTTGTTTCATCTCTTTTGTAGTTTCATCTCTTGTTGTTTTCTCTTGTTGTGTCATCACTTTATCTCTTGTTGTTTTATCTCTTGTTGTTTCATCTCTTGTTGTTTTATCTCTTGTTGTTTCATCACTTTATCTCTTGTTGTTGTTTCATCTCTTGTTGTTTCATCACTTGTTGTTGTTTCATCTCTTGTTGTTTCATCTCTTGTTGTTGTTTCATCACTTGTTGTTTCATCTCTTGTTGTTGTTTCATCACTTTATCTCTTGTTGTTTCATCTCTCTTGTAGTTTCATCTCTTGTTGTTTTATCTCTTGTTGTTTCATCTCTTGTTGTTTTATCTCTTGTTGTTGTTTCATCACTTTATCTCTTGTTGTTGTTTCATCTCTTGTTGTTGTTTCATCTCTTGTTGTTTTATTTCTTGTTGTTGTTTCATCTCTTGTTGTTTTATCTCTTGTTGTTTTATCTCTTGTTGTTGTTTTATCTCTTGTTGTTGTTTCATCTCTTGTTGTTTCATCTCTTGTTGTTTTATCTCTTGTTGTTGTTTTATCTCTTGTTGTTATTTTATCTCTTATTGTTTTTTCATCTCTTGTTGTTTCATCTCTTGTTGTTTTATCTCTTGTTATTTTATCTCTTGTTGTTGTTTCATCACTTGTTGTTTTATCTCTTGTTGTTTTATCACTTTATCTCTTGTTGTTGTTTCATCTCTTGTTGTTTTATCTCTTGTTGTTTCATCTCTTGTTTTTGTTTTATCTCTTGTTGTTGTTTCATCTCTTGTTGTTGTTTCATCTCTTGTTGTTTTATCTCTTGTTGTTGTTTTATCTCTTGTAGTTTTATCTTTTGTTGTTGTTTTATCTCTTGTTGTTGTTTTATCTCTTGTTGTTTTATCTCTTGTAGTTTTATCTCTTGTTGTTGTTTTATCTCGTAGTTTTATCTCTTGTTGTTTTATCTCTTGTTGTTGTTATATCTCTTGTTGTTTTATCTCTTGTTGTTGTTTTATCACTAGTTGTTGCTTTATCTCTTGTTGTTTTATCACTTTATCTCTTGTTGTTTCATCTCTTGTTGTTGATTTATCTCTTGTTGTTGTTTCATCTCTTGTTGTTTCATCTCTTGTTGTTTTATCTCTTGTTGTTGTTTTATCTCTTGTTCTTATTTTATCTCTTGTTGTTTCATCTCATGTTATTTTATCTCTTGTTGTTGTTTCATCACTTTATCTCTTGTTGTTTCATCTCTTGTTGTTGTTTCATCTCTTGTTGTTTTATCTCTTGTTGTTTCATCTCTTGTTGTTGTTTCATCTCTTGTTTTTGTTTTATCTCTTGTTGTTGTTTTATCTCTTGTTGTTGTTTTATCTCTTGTTGTTTTTTCATCTCTTGTTTTTGTTTCATCTCTTGTTGTTGTTTCATCTCTTGTTTTTGTTTCATCTCTTGTTGTTGTTTCATCTCTTGTTGTTGTTTCATCTCTTGTTGTTGTTTCATCTCTTGTTGTTTTATCTCTTGTTGTTGTTTCATCTCTTGTTTTTGTTTTATCTCTTGTTGTTTCATCTCTTGTTGTTGTTTTATCTCTTGTTGTTTTATCTCTTGTTGTTTCATCTCTTGTTGTTTTATCTCTTATTGTTGTTTCATCTCTTGTTGTTTTATCTCTTGTTATTTTATCTCTTGTTGTTGTTTCATCACTTTATCTCTTGTTGTTGTTTCATCTCTTGTTGTTGTTTCATCTCTTGTTGTTGTTTCATCTCTTGTTGTTTTATCTCTTGTTGTTAATTCATCTCTTGTTGTTGTTTTATCTCTTGTTGTTGTTTCATCTCTTGTTTTTGTTTTATCTCTTGTTGTTTTATCTCTTATTGTTGTTTCATCTCTTGTTGTTTTATCTCTTGTTATTTTATCTCTTGTTGTTGTTTCATCACTTTATCTCTTGTTGTTGTTTCATCTCTTGTTGTTTTATCTCTTGTTGTTGTTTCATCTCTTGTTGTTGTTTCATCTCTTGTTGTTTTATCTCTTGTTGTTGTTTCATCTCTTGTTTTTGTTTTATCTCTTGTTGTTGTTTCATCTCTTGTTGTTTCATCTCTTGTTGTTTTATCTCTTGTTGTTCTTTCATCTCTTGTTGTTTTATCTCTTGTTGTTGTTATATCTCTTGTTGTTGTTTTATCTCTTGTTGTTGTTTCATCACTTTATCTCTTGTTGTTGTGTCATCTCTTGTTGTTGTTTCATCACTTTATCTCTTGTTGTTGTTTCATCTCTTGTTGTTTTTTTATCTCTTTATCTCTAGTTGTTGTTTCATATCTTGTTGTTTTATCTCTTGTTGTTTCATCTCTTGTTGTTTTATCTCTTATTGTTGTTTCATCTCTTGTTGTTTCATCTCTTGTTGTTTTATCTCTTGTTGTTGTTTTATCTCTTGTTGTTATTTTATCTCTTATTGTTTTTTCATCTCTTGTTGTTTCATCTCTTGTTGTTTTATCTCTTGTTATTTTATCTCTTGTTTTTGTTTTATCTCTTGTTGTTGTTTCATCTCTTGTTGTTGTTTCATCTCTTGTTGTTTTATCTCTTGTTGTTGTTTTATCTCTTGTAGTTTTATCTTTTGTTGTTTCATCTCTTGTTGTTTCATCTCTTGTTTTTGTTTTATCTCTTGTTGTTGTTTCATCTCTTGTTGTTGTTTCATCACTTGTTGTTTTATCTCTTGTTGTTTTATCACTTTATCTCTTGTTGTTGTTTCATCTCTTGTTGTTTTATCTCTTGTTGTTGTTTCATCTCTTGTTGTTGTTTCATCTCTTGTTGTTTTATTTCTTGTTGTTGTTTTATCTCTTGTAGTTTTATCTTTTGTTGTTGTTTTATCTCTTGTTGTTGTTTTATCTCTTGTTGTTTTATCTCTTGTTGTTGTTTTATCTCTTGTAGTTTTATCTCTTGTTGTTGTTTTATCTCGTAGTTTTATCTCTTGTTGTTTTATCTCTTGTTGTTGTTTTATCTCTTGTTGTTTTATCTCTTGTTGTTGTTTTATCTCTTGTTGTTTTATCTCTTGTTGTTGTTATATCTCTTGTTGTTTTATCTCTTGTTGTTGTTTTATCACTTGTTGTTGCTTTATATCTTGTTGTTTTATCACTTTATCTCTTGTTGTTTCATCTCTTGTTGTTGATTTATCTCTTGTTGTTGTTTTATCTCTTGTTGTAATTTTATTTCTTGTTGTTGTTTCATCTCTTGTTGTTTTATCTCTTGTTGTTTTATCTCTTGTTCTTATTTTATCTCTTGTTGTTTCATCTCTTGTTATTTTATCTCTTGTTGTTGTTTCATCACTTTATCTCTTGTTGTTTCATCTCTTGTTGTTGTTTCATCTCTTGTTGTTTTATCTCTTGTTGTTGTTTCATCTCTTGTTATTTTATCTCTTGTTGTTTCATCTCTTGTTGTTTTATCTCTTGTTGTTGTTTCATCTCTTGTTTTTGTTTTATCTCTTGTTGTTGTTTTATCTCTTGTTGTTGTTTTATCTCTTGTTGTTGTTTCATCTCTTGTTTTTGTTTCATCTTATGTTGTTGTTTCATCTCTTGTTTTTGTTTCATCTCTTGTTGTTGTTTCATCTCTTGTTGTTGTTATATCTCTTGTTGTAATTTTATCTCTTGTTGTTGTTTCATCTCTTGTTGTTTCATCTCTTGTTGTTTTATCTCTTGTTGTTGTTTTATCTCTTGTTCTTATTTTATCTCTTGTTGTTTCATCTCTTGTTATTTTATCTCTTGTTGTTGTTTCATAACTTTATCTCTTGTTGTTTCATCTCTTGTTGTTGTTTCATCTCTTGTTGTTTTATCTCTTGTTGTTGTTTCATCTCTTGTTGTTTTATCTCTTGTTGTTTCATCTCTTGTTGTTTTATCTCTTGTTGTTGTTTCATCTCTTTTTTTTTATCTCTTGTTGTTGTTTCATCTCTTGTTGTTGTTTTATCTCTTGTTGTTGTTTCATCTCTTGTTTTTGTTTCATCTCTTGTTGTTGTTTCATCTCTTGTTTTTGTTTCATCTCTTGTTGTTGTTTCATCTCTTGTTGTTGTTTCATCTCTTGTTGTTGTTTCATCTCTTGTTGTTTCATCTCTTGTTGTTTTATCTCTTGTTGTTGTTTCATCTCTTTTTTTTTTTTATCTCTTGTTGTTGTTTCATCTCTTGTTGTTGTTTTATCTCTTGTTGTTGTTTCATCTCTTGTTGTTTTATCACTTTATCTCTTGTTGTTTCATCTCTTGTTGTTTTATCTCTTGTTGTTGTTTCATCTCTTGTTGTTTTATCTCTTATTGTTGTTTCATCTCTTGTTGTTTTATCTCTTGTTATTTTATCTCTTGTTGTTGTTTCATCACTTTATCTCTTGTTGTTGTTTCATCTCTTGTTGTTGTTTCATCTCTTGTTGTTGTTTCATCTCTTGTTGTTTTATCTCTTGTTGTTGTTTCATCTCTTGTTGTTGTTTTATCTCTTGTTGTTGTTTCATCTCTTGTTTTTGTTTTATCTCTTGTTGTTTCATCTCTTGTTGTTGTTTTATCTCTTGTTGTTTTATCTCTTGTTGTTTCATCTCTTGTTGTTTCATCTCTTGTTGTTGTTTCATCTCTTGTTTTTGTTTCATCTCTTGTTGTTGTTTCATCTCTTGTTGTTTCATCTCTTGTTGTTGTTTCATCTCTTGTTGTTGTTTTATCTCTTGTTTTTGTTTCATCTCTTGTTTTTGTTTTATCTGTTGTTGTTTCATCTCTTGTTGTTTTTTCTCTTGTTGTTTTATCTCTTGTTGTTTCATCTCTTGTTGTTTTATCTCTTATTGTTGTTTCATCTTTTGTTGTTTTATCTCTTGTTATTTTATCTCTTGTTGTTGTTTCATCACTTTATCTCTTGTTGTTGTTTCATCTTTTGTTGTTTTATCTTTTGTTGTTGTTTCATCTCTTGTTTTTGTTTTATCTCTTGTTGTTGTTTCATCTCTTGTTGTTTCATCTCTTGTTGTTGATTTACTTCTTGTTGTTTTATCTCTTGTTGTTTTATCTCTTGTTGTTGTTTTATGTCTTGTTGTTGTTTTATCTCTTGTTGTTTTGTCTCTTGTTGTTGTTTCATCTCTTGTTGTTTTATCTCTTGTTGTTTCATCTCTTGTTGTTTTATCTCTTGTTGTTCTTTCATCTCTTGTTGTTTTATCTCTTGTTGTTTTATCTCTTGTTGTTGTTATATCTCTTGTTGTTGTTTTATCTCTTGTTGTTGTTTTTTCTCTTGTTGTTTTTTTTTCTCTTGGTGTTTCAAGTCTTGTTGTTGTTTCATCTCTTGTTGTTGTTTCATCACTTTATCTCTTGTTGTTGTGTCATCTCTTGTTGTTGTTTCATCACTTTATCTCTTGTTGTTGTTTCATCTCTTGTTGTTTTTTTATCTCTTTATCTCTAGTTGTTGTTTCATATCTTGTTGTTTTATCTCTTGTTGTTTCATCTCTTGTTGTTGTTTCATCTCTTGTTGTTGTTTCATCTCTTGTTGTTTTATCTCTTGTTGTTGTTTCATCTCTTGTTTTTGTTTTATCTCTTGTTGTTGTTTCATCTCTTGTTATTTCATCTCTTGTTGTTTTATCTATTGTTGTTGTTTAATTACTTTATCTCTTGTTGTTGTTTTATCTCTTGTTGTTGTTTCATCTTTCTTGTTGTTTCATCTCTTGTTGTTGAATCTCTTGTTGTTTTATCACTTTATCTCTTGTTGTTGTTTTATCTCTTGTTGTTGTTTCATCTTTCTTGTTTTTTCATCTCTTGTTGTTTTATCTCTTGTTGTTTTATCTCTTGTTGTTGTTTTATCATCTTATCTCTTTTTGTTGTTTTATCTCTTGTTGTTTTATCTCTTGTTGTTGTTTTATCTCTTGTTGTTTTATCTCTTGTTTTTGTTTTATCTCTTGTTGTTGTTTTATCTCTTGTTGTTTTATCTCTTGTTTTTGTTTTATCTCTTGTTGTTGTTTTATCTCTTGTTGTTTTATTTCTTGAGTTGTTTTATCTCTTGTTGTTTTATCTTTTGTTATTTTATCTCTTGTTTTTTTATCTCTTGTTGTTTTTTCTTCACTTTATCTCTTGTTGTTGTATTGTCTCTTCTTATTGTTTTATCTCTTGTTGTTTTAACAAGAGGTTGTTTCATCACTTTATCTTTTGTTGTTGTTATATCTCTTATTTTTTTTTTATCTCTTGTTGTTTCATCTCTTGTTGTTATTTCATCTCTTTATCTCTTTTTGTTGTTTCATCTCTTGTTGTTTTATCTCTTGTTGTTTTTTCATCACTTTATCTCTTGTTGTTGTTTTATCTATTGTTGTTTTATCTATTGTTGTTTTATCTCTTGTTGTTGTTTTATCTCTTGTATTTTTATCTCTTGTTGTTTTATCTCTTGTTGTTGTTTTATCTCTTGTTGTTGTTTCATCACTTTATCTCTTGTTGTTGTTTCATCTCTTTATGTTGTTTCATCACTTTATCTCTGTTGTTGTTTCATCTTTTATTGTTGTTTTATCTCTTGTTGTTGTTTCATCTCTTGTTGTTGTTTTTTCTCTTGTTGTTGTTTCATCTCTTGTTGTTGTTTTATCTCTTGTTGTTTTATTTTTTTTTGTTGTTTCATCTCTTGTTGTTTTATCTCTTGTTGTTGTTTCATCACTGTATCTCTTGTTATTGTTTTATCTATTGTTGTTTTATCTATTGTTGTTTTATCTCTTGTTGTTTTATCTCTTGTTGTTGTTTTATCTCTTGTTGTTGTTTCATCACTTTATCTCTTGTTGTTGTTTCATCTCTTATGTTGTTTCATCACTTTATCTCTGTTGTTGTTTCATCTTTTATTGTTGTTTTATCTCTTGTTGTTGTTTCATCTCTTGTTGTTGTTTTTTCTCTTGTTGTTGTTTCTTCTCTTGTTGTTGTTTTATCTCTTGTTGTTTTATCTCTTGTTGTTGTTTCTTCTCTTGTTGTTTTTTCATCACTTTATCTCTTGTTGTTTCATCTCTTGTTGTTTTATCTCTTGTTGTTTTATCTCTTGTTGTTTTATCTCTTGTTGTTTTATCTCTTGTTGTTGTTTTATCTCTTGTTGTTCTTTCATCACTTTTTCTCTTTGTTTTCTTCCATCACTTTATCTTTTGTTGTTGTTTTATCACTTTATCTCTTGTTGTTGTTTCAGCACTTTATCTCTTGTTGTTCTTTCATCACTTTATCTCTTGTTGTTCTTTCATCACTTTTTCTCTTTGTTTTCTTCCATCACTTTATCTTTTGCTGTTGTTTTATCACTTTTCCTCTTGTTTTTTTTATCACTTTATCTCTTGTTGTTGTTTCATCACTTCATCTCTTGTTGTTGTTTCATAACTTTATCTATTGTTGTTGTTTTATTACTTTATCTCTGTTGTTGTTTCATTACTTTATCTATTGTTGTTCTTTTATCAATTTTTCTCTTGTTGTTCTTTCATTACTTTATCTCTTGTTAAGAGATACTCCTGGGCTATAGTCTCCATAGAGTAAGTCCAAAGGACTATTAGTCTGTTTAGTTAGACATGGAGGAAAGTTTGACAGATACTCCTGGACTATAGTCTCCATAGAGTAAGTCCAAAGGACTATTAGTCTGTTTAGTTAGACATGGAGGAAAGTTTGTTTGTTCCAGTTTCTTAATGTTTTCTTGAGTTGAGGGGTCCCACACGGTGGATGCATATTCTATGATTGGCCTAACCAAGGTTAAATAACATTTTAGTTTTATGTTCTTATTTGATTTATAGAATTTTTTTTTAATAAACCCTAATGCTTTGTTGGATTTTTTTATAGTTTCATCAATATGTGGATTCCATGACAGTTTTTCATTTATTATAACACCTAGGTATTTTGCGTTTTTAGTCTGTGTTACTGGTTTGCCATGAATAAGATAAGTGGAATTAATTTGTTTTAGTTTTTTTGTTACTCTTAACAACTGACATTTTTCTGGGTGGAAAGACATGCTCCAATTTGATTCCCATTTCTGTAATTCATCTAATTCTCTTTGTAAAATATCTGTGTCTTGTTTTGTTTTTATTGTTCTATATATTATGCAATCGTCTGCAAATAATCTGACTTTTGTTCCTGAACTAATGCAATTTGGTAAATCATTTATGTAAATTAAAAATAGTAGTGGACCCAAGACTGTTCCTTGAGGTACACCTGAGTTTACTGTTATTGGTGTTGATTTAGAGCAATTTATTAATACAGTTTGTTCTCTCCCTATCAGAAAATCTTTAATCCACAGATGCAGTGTACCGTTAATGCCGAAATATTTTAATTTTTTAAGCAAACTATGGTGGTGAACTTTGTCAAAAGCCTTGGAAAAATCTAGTAAGATAGCATCTATTTGTTCACTATTATCTAAACCTTTTGAAAAATCATCAATTAGTCCTATTAGTTGTGTTTCACATGATCTATATTTCCTAAAGCCATGTTGGTATGGGGTGAGGACATTATGTTTGTCTAAGTGGTTTATGATATTGCTACATATTATGTGTTCTAGTATTTTACATGTGATGCTGGTAAGTGATACTGGTCTGTAGTTTCCTGGATCAGATTTTTCTCCTTTTTTAAATAGGGGGGTGACATTAGCTTCTTTCCAGTCCTTTGGTACTCTGCCCTGGTTAAGCGATGCCTGAAAGAGTATTTTGAACACTGGGGCTAGCTCATTGCTTAGTTCTTTGAGTAATCTAGCTGGAATACCATCAGGTCCAGACGCTTTGTTTGGTTTGGTGTTGGCTAATAGTTTTTTAATTCCATTTTCTTGTACTACTAAATCTTCTATGTTGTCTACTTGGTTCAAATTAAGAATTATGTCTTTGTCTCCTGGGGCTGAGAATGCTGATGCAAAGTATTTGTTTAGGATGTTTGCTTTAGTTTCATTATCATTATGTACTATGTTATGTTCATCTTTTAATGGCGCTATGCCTGTTGTTTTCATTTTCTTAGACTTAATGTATGACCATAGGTTTTTGTTGTTATCTTTAGATATTACATTGTTTATGTATTCACTCTGCAGCTGTCTGCTTACTTTTTGGGTTAGGTGTTTAATTTTTATATACTTTTTGTAAACTCTTTCTGCCTTGGTTTCTTTAAATTTTCTATATAGGTTTTCCTTCTGTTTACAAAGCTTCTTTAGTCTATTATTAAACCAGCATTTATTTATTTTGTTTGATGTGTATTTAGTTGGCATATGATTTTCTATAATGCTTTTAAGATGGTTTTTAATGAAATTCCAGAGGTCATCGACTGGTTGGTTAATGTCTTTTTCTAATAAGAATGTTTGTTGAAAGTTTAATGCAGCTTGGTGTAGTTGTGTTAGGTTACATTTATTCCAGAGTAAGATTTTTCTTTTGGTTTTTGTATTGGCTACTGCTTTTATCTGACTGTGTATTTTTATGATCTCATGGTCTGATAGACCAGGGATAATATCATAATCAACTACTAATCCAGGTCTGTTGGTTAAGAAGAGATCTAATGTGTTGTTTAATCTAGTTGGCTTTTTAATGATTTGATCTAAACATAGGTTGTGTTTGACAGATACTCCTGGGCTATAGTCTCCATAGAGTAAGTCCAAAGGACTATAAGTCTGTTTAGCTAGACATGGAGAAAAGTTTGACAGATACTCCTGGGCTATAGTCTCCATAGAGTAAGTCCAAAAGACTATGAGTCTGTTTAGTTAGACATGGAGGAAAGTTTGAAAAATTATTTAGAATTTTATTTCGTCATAAGAATTAGTTTTTAAAACCCATTCAGTTTTAAATTGGAGACTTGATCGATTACATTCCGTTGATCGATTACATTCCGTTGATTGATTACATTCCGTTGATCGATTACATTATGAAGATTAACCAACAGCAAAAAGGAATTTCAAAAGATTGGGGAGGCATTAGAATTTTTCGTTTATTTGGTAAACTGAATCCAATCACAGACAATTCATGAAGTAGATTCCTTTGGTCTAGTACCTAGTACAGGATCACCTCTCCCTCCCTAGCCCAACTCTCTAAAATCATCTTATTGACACTTTCTGTTGTATCTAATAATAACAACTTTTGACTTAGGACAGTGAAAAAAAATATAATCAATAAATTATGGCTTTTATATAGCGCTACTTTCATGCTTATAGCATGCTCAGAGCACTATGGTCCGATCTCATTTGTGGACCAGTGGAAGGGAGGGGTATATGGTAGAAGGTTTTCCGTGCTGCCTAGTTAACATAACTGTGGAACCTTGTGTCCCTTCATAGGTAGCCAAGTTCAAGCTTAGCCTCACGACCACGCTTCCCATATAAGCCTAAAATGTAAATCCAAAAACTTTGTTCTCCATAGCTATAAAGTTGAAGTATTGTCTTTAAGGAAACTATTGGAATTATTTTCAGTTGTTGTTTTTTCAAACAGCGAAACTAGATCTATTGAAGAAACTTAGTGAATTAAAAAACAAAACAATTAAAGTAAAAATCAACAAAGACGGAATATCACTTATTTCCCTCCCACCCCCATACCTTAGAAAATAGTCCTACATACAATATTTGAGTATTTTTCGACTTTTTAGTTCTTTATCGAAATATTTGAAAGGCTCTTTGCTGCTTTTCGCCCGGAGACCTTTTTATTATTATTATTGCATCCTGAGCATCGAACACTCCGACCCCCCCCCCTCCTCATCTAACCTAAACATTTGGGCCAGGATGTTGAAATGTGTTTCAGTTGAATGTCCCTCTTCTATCAACCTCCCATACAAACACACACACATACACTTCTGGTCGGACATTTCACTTTTCTAGCTTTCACCCATCACCAGCCCTAAAACCAAAGTATACATAAATACTTACTTTAGGTCAGACATTATCTTTTTGTCTTCTTCTCACTCTGGCATCTTTCACGCAAGAAATTTTTTTACCTCCACCATCAACACACACACACACTACTAGTTCTACCAGTTTGTGTTTTTACCTCCACCATCAACACACACACACACACTACTAGTTCTACCAGTTTGTGTTTTTACCTCCACCATCAACACACACACACACACTACTAGTTCTACCAGTTTGTGTTTTTACCTCCACCATCAACACACACACACACACTACTAGTTCTACCAGTTTGTGTTTTTACCTCCACCATCAACACACACACACACACTATACTAGTTCTACCAGTTTGTGTTTTTACCTCCACCATCAACACACACACACACACTACTAGTTCTACCAGTTTGTGTTTTTACCTCCACCATCAACACACACACACACACTACTAGTTCTACCAGTTTGTGTTTTTAGCTCCACCATCAACACACACACACACACACTACTAGTTCTACCAGTTTGTGTTTTTACCTCCACCATCAACACACACACACACACTACTAGTTCTACCAGTTTGTGTTTTTACCTCCACCATCAACACACACACACACTACTAGTTCTACCAGTTTGTGTTTTTACCTCCACCATCAACACACACACACACACTACTAGTTCTACCAGTTTGTAATTTTACCTCCACCATCAACACACACTACTAGTTCTACCAGTTTGTGTTTTTACCTCCACCATCAACACACACACACACACACACTACTAGTTCTACCAGTTTGTGTTTTTACCTCCACCATCAACACACACACACACACTACTAGTTCTACCAGTTTGTGTTTTTACCTCCACCATCAACACACACACACACACTACTAGTTCTACCAGTTTGTGTTTTTACCTCCACCATCAACACACACACACACACTACTAGTTCTACCAGTTTGTGTTTTTACCTCCACCATCAACACACACACACACTACTAGTTCTACCAGTTTGTGTTTTTACCTCCACCATCAACACACACACACACACTACTAGTTCTACCAGTTTGTAATTTTACCTCCACCATCAACACACACTACTAGTTCTACCAGTTTGTGTTTTTACCTCCACCATCAACACACACACACACACACACTACTAGTTCTACCAGTTTGTGTTTTTACCTCCACCATCAACACACACACACACACTACTAGTTCTACCAGTTTGTGTTTTTACCTCCACCATCAACACACACACACACACTACTAGTTCTACCAGTTTGTGTTTTTACCTCCACCATCAACACACACACACACACACACTACAAGTTCTACCAGTTTGTGTTTTTACCTCCACCATCAACACACACACACACACTACTAGTTCTACCAGTTTGTGTTTTTACCTCCACCATCAACACACACACACACACACACACTACTAGTTCTACCAGTTTGTGTTTTTACCTCCACCATCAACACAGTAAACACACACACTACTAGATCTACCAGTTTGTGTTTTTACCTCCACCATCAACACATACACACACTACTAGTTCTACCAGTTTGTGTTTTTACCTCCACCATCAACACACACACACACTACTAGTTCTACCAGTTTGTGTTTTTACCTCCACCATCAACACACACACACACACTACTAGTTCTACCAGTTTGTGTTTTTACCTCCACCATCAACACACACACACACACTACTAGTTCTACCAGTTTGTGTTTTTACCTCCACCATCAACACACACACACACTACTAGTTCTACCAGTTTGTGTTTTTACCTCCACCATCAACACACACACACTACAAGTTCTACCAGTTTGTGTTTTTACCTCCACCATCAACACACACACACACACACTACTAGTTCTACCAGTTTGTGTTTTTACCTCCACCATCAACACACACACACACACTACTAGTTCTACCAGTTTGTGTTTTTACCTCCACCATCAACACACACACACACTACTAGTTCTACCAGTTTGTGTTTTTACCTCCACCATCAACACACACACACACTACTAGTTCTACCAGTTTGTGTTTTTACCTCCACCATCAACACACACACACACACACTACTAGTTCTACCAGTTTGTGTTTTTACCTCCACCATCAACACACACACACACTACTAGTTCTACCAGTTTGTGTTTTTACCTCCACCATCAACACACAAACAAACACTACTAGTTCTACCAGTTTGTGTTTTTACCTCCACCATCAACACACACACACACACTACTAGTTCTACCAGTTTGTGTTTTTACCTCCACCATCAACACACACACACACTACTAGTTCTACCAGTTTGTGTTTTTACCTCCACCATGAACACACAAACACACACTACTAGTTCTACCAGTTTGTGTTTTTACCTCCACCATGAACACACAAACACACACTACTAGTTCTACCAGTTTGTGTTTTTACCTCCACCATCAACACACACACACACTACTAGTTCTACCAGTTTGTGTTTTTACCTCCACCATCAACACACACACACACTACTAGTTCTACCAGTTTGTGTTTTTACCTCCAACATCAACACACACACACACACTACTAGTTCTACCAGTTTGTGTTTTTACCTCCACCATCAACACACACACACACACTACTAGTTCTACCAGTTTGTGTTTTTACCTCCACCATCAACACACACACACTACAAGTTCTACCAGTTTGTGTTTTTACCTCCACCATCAACACACACACACACACTACTAGTTCTACCAGTTTGTGTTTTTACCTCCACCATCAACACACACACACACACACTACTAGTTCTACCAGTTTGTGTTTTTACCTCCACCATCAACACACACACACACTACTAGTTCTACCAATTTTTGTTTTTACCTCCACCATCAACACACACACACACACTACTAGTTCTACCAGTTTGTGTTTTTACCTTCACCATCAACACATACACACACACACTACTTGTTGTACCAGTTTGTGTTTTTACCTTCACCATCAACACACACACACACACTACTAGTTCTACCAGTTTGTGTTTTTACCTCCACCATCAACACACACACACACTACTAGTTCTACCAGTTTGTTTTTACCTCCACCATCAACACACACACACACACTACTAGTTCTACCAGTTTGTGTTTTTACCTCCACCATCAACACACACACACACACTACTAGTTCTACCAGTTTGTGTTTTTACCTCCACCATCAACACACACACACACACACTACTAGTTCTACCAGTTTGTATTTTTACCTCCACCATCAACACACACACACACTACTAGTTCTACCAGTTTGTGTTTTTACCTTCACCATCAACACACACACACACACACACTACTTGTTGTACCAGTTTGTGTTTTTACCTTCACCATCAACACACACACACACACTACTAGTTCTACCAGTTTGTGTTTTTACCTCCACCATCAACACACACACACACTACTAGTTCTACCAGTTTGTGTTTTTACCTCCACCATCAACACACACACACACTACTAGTTCTACCAGTTTGTGTTTTTACCTCCACCATCAACACACACACACACACTACTAGTTGTACCAGTTTGTGTTTTTACCTCCACCATCAACACACACACACTACAAGTTCTACCAGTTTGTGTTTTTACCTCCACCATCAACACACACACACACACTACTAGTTCTACCAGTTTGTGTTTTTACCTCCACCATCAACACACACACACACACTACTAGTTCTACCAGTTTGTGTTTTTACCTCCACCATCAACACACACACACACTACTAGTTCTACCAGTTTGTGTTTTTACCTCCAACATCAACACACACACACACACTACTAGTTCTACCAGTTTGTGTTTTTACCTCCACCATCAACACACACACACACACTACTAGTTCTACCAGTTTGTGTTTTTACCTCCACCATCAACACACACACACACACTACTAGTTCTACCAGTTTGTATTTTTACCTCCACCATCAACACACACACACACTACTAGTTCTACCAGTTTGTGTTTTTACCTCCACCATCAACACACACACACTACTAGTTCTACCAGTTTGTGTTTTTACCTCCACCAGCAACACACACACACACACTACTAGTTCTACCAGTTTGTGTTTTTACCTCCACCAGCAACACACACACACACACTACTAGTTCTACCAGTTTGTGTTTTTATCTCCACCGTCAACACACACACACACACTACTAGTTCTACCAGTTTGTGTTTTTACCTCCACCATCAACACACACACACACACTACTAGTTCTACCAGTTTGTGTTTTTACCTCCACCATCAACACACACACACACACACACTACTAGTTCTACCAGTTTGTGTTTTTACCTCCACCATCAACACACACACACACTACTAGTTCTACCAATTTGTGTTTTTACCTCCACCATCAACACACACACACACACTACTAGTTCTACCAGTTTGTGTTTTTACCTTAACCATCAACACACACACACACACATTACTTGTTGTACCAGTTTGTGTTTTTACCTTCACCATTAACACACACACACACACTACTAGTTCTACCAGTTTGTGTTTTTACCTCCACCATCAACACACACACACACTACTAGTTCTACCAGTTTGTGTTTTTACCTCCACCATCAACACACACACACACACTACTAGTTCTACCAGTTTGTGTTTTTACCTCCACCATCAACACACACACACACACACTACTAGTTCTACCAGTTTGTGTTTTTACCTCCACCATCAACACACACTACTAGTTCTACCAGCTCAACTTATACCTACATTTCAGTTTGTTGTTTTCAATTATTTATTTTAAACACAAAATCACTTTTCGATATGTAGGCTTTAATAACAACATATTTGGGTCGTTTCTGATAGACGGGAGAAGTAGTGATGGGTGAGCTAGTGAGGGCCCTTGCGTAGGCGTACATATATATATATATTTATAATAGGTGCTGGTACTCAGTGATAGGTTGCCTAACTTTTAACTACTAATAAACTTATAATAAACGTTAAAATACAAGAAAAGTGATTATTTTTTACCCACATAGAAAAAGGTGCGGTACGTCGTACGGTACGTACCGTCACAAATATATATATATTGTCACCAAATTCCAGATGGGGTTGAGATCCCCTCCCCCTATACAAAGCTAAAACAAAACTATATATATATATGTAAGTTTATACCCATGCTTCGTTACTGTTAAAACAAAACTATATATATATATGTAAGTTTATACCCATGCTTCGTTACTGTTAAAACAAAACTATATATATATATGTAAGTTTATACCCATGCTTCGTTACTGTTAAAACAAAACTATATATATATATATGTAAGTTTATACCCATGCTTCGTTACTGTTAAAACAAAACTATATATATATATATATATATGTAAGTTTATACCCATGCTTCGTTACTGTTGAAACAAAACTATATATATATATGTAAGTTTATACCCATGCTTCGTTACTGTTAAAACAAAACTATATATATATATGTAAGTTTATACCCATGCTTCGTTACTGTTAAAACAAAACTATATATATATATATATATATATATATGTAAGTTTATACCCATGCTTCGTTACTGTTAAAACAAAACTATATATATATATGTAAGTTTATACCCATGCTTCGTTACTGTTGAAACAAAACTATATATATATATATGTAAGTTTATACCCATGCTTCGTTACTGTTAAAACAAAACTATATATATATATATGTAAGTTTATACCCATGCTTCGTTACTGTTAAAACAAAACTTTATATATATATATGTAAGTTTATACCCATGCTTCGTTACTGTTAAAACAAAACTATATATATATATATATGTAAGTTTATACCCGTGCTTCGCTACTGTTGAAACAAAACTATATATATATATATATGTAAGTTTATACCCATGCTTCGTTACTGTTAAAACAAAACTATATATATATATGTTAGTTTATACCCATGCTTCGTTACTGTTAAAACAAAACTTTATATATGTATATGTAAGTTTATACCCATGCTTCGTTACTGTTAAAACAAAACTATATATATATATGTAAGTTTATACCCATGCTTCGTTACTGTTAAAACAAAACTTTATATATATATATGTAAGTTTATACCCGTGCTTCGCTACTGTTGAAATTTGTTTTGCTCTGAACACTTTTTTCATCCTCCAATAAGACGGCCAGTGGCGTAGCACCCATGGCGCGAAGGGGTTCAATAAACCCGGGCCCACGACCAATAGGGGCCCACAGTAGCAACAATGACGCAAGGGGTTCATTGCACTTGGGCCTATGACTCTTGACTAGTTGGTGCCAAGGTGAGAACTTACGGATAACACTAAAGTCCTAATGTTCAAAATTAAAATTTCGACACAGCTGCTAATTATTCAATTTTCTCAAAGCTCAATCAGTTTCTTTTTTTTTTTTTTTTTGCATTTAAAATCTATTAAAACAAAACTTGTTATGAGGGTAATATTATTATGTAGATTTAAAGCATATCCGCTATTTTAACTGACTTTCCACTTTGTGAACTAAGTAGCCAACTAAGTAAGTAACCAACTAAGTAAGTAACCAACTAAGTAAGTAACCAACTAAGTAAGTAACCAACTAAGTAAGTAACCAACTAACAACTAAGTAAGTAACCAACTAGGTAAGTAACCAACTAAGTAAGTAACCAACTAAGTAAGTGACCAACTAAGTAAGTAACCAACTAAATAAGTAACCAACTAAATAAGTAACCAACTAAATAAGTAACCAACTAAGTAAGTAACCAACTAAATAAGTAACCAACTAAATAAGTAACCAACTTAGTAAGTAACCAACTAAATAAGTAACCAACTAAGTAAGTAACCAACTAAATAAGTAACCAACTAAGTAAGTAACCAACTAAGTAAGTAACCAACTAAATAAGTAACCAACTAAGTAACCAACTAAATAAGTAACCAACTAAGTAACCAACTAAATAAGTAACCAACTAAGTAAGTAACCAACTAAGTAAGTAACCAACTAAATAAGTAACCAACTAAGTAAGTAACCAACTAAATAAGTAACCAACTAAGTAAGTAACCAACTAAGTAAGTAACCAACTAAGTAAGTGACCAACTAAGTAAGTAACCAACTAAATAAGTAACCAACTAAATAAGTAACCAACTTAGTAAGTAACCAACTAAGTAAGTAACCAACTAAATAAGTAACCAACTAAGTAAGTAACCAACTAAGTAAGTAACCAACTAAATAAGTAACCAACTAAGTAAGTAACCAACTAAATAAGTAACCTACTAAGTAAGTAACCAACTAAGTAAGTAACCAACTAAATAAGTAACCAACTAAGTAACCAACTAAATAAGTAACCAACTAAGTAACCAACTAAATAAGTAACCAACTAAGTAAGTAACCAACTAAGTAAGTAACCAACTAAATAAGTAACCAACTAAGTAAGTAACCAACTAAATAAGTAACCAACTAAGTAAGTAACCAACTAAGTAAGTAACCAACTAAATAAGTAACCAACTAAGTAACCAACTAAGTAAGTAACCAACTAAATAAGTAACCAACTAAGTAAGTAACCAACTAAGTAAGTAACCAACTAGCTGTCAGCCTTACGTTATATCAAGTAGAAAGTAGTGGAATGGCTTTTGGTGAATGTACCCATACATTGAAAGTAGTGGAATGTCTTTTGGTGAATGTACCCATACATTGAAAGTAGTGGAATGGCTTTTGGTGAATGTACCCATACATTGAAAGTAGTGGAATGTCTTTTGGTGAATGTACCCATACATTGAAAGTAGTGGAATGTCTTTTGGTGAATGTACCCATACATTGAAAGTAGTGGAATGGCTTTTGGTGAATGTACCCATACATTCAGATGACTCAATTGTTCTATCACACACTACATTCGTTTTATTTGGAGGAGGGGGGCCCACGGATACCCTGCTACACCACTGAGGACGGCCCACGTTACAGCGCCCCCCACCAACACAATTTTCTGTTCCTCCTCTTCTGTATTTCATTCTCTTTATAATCCTGTTTAAGTCCATCGGTTATATGCAGACGATTGTTTTTTTTTTTAATGCAACTGTATTTTAACGTATGTATATAGTCCACGACATATCTACTATATATATATATATATATATATATATATATATATATATATATATATATATATATATATATATATATATATATATATATATATATATATAAATACATATACACAGCTATTTCATATTTTGAAGCCAAAAAAAAAAAAGAATTACATGTATTATTAGGTTTTTCTAAAGTGTCTACAAGAGCGAGTTACACCTCCAGGAGGTTGTTATTCAGTGTCATGACACAATTCGGCTTTATGAAAACAACATTTGTCAAAGTAGAGCGTCAATTCGGTGTTTGGATCATATTACACTAGGTCAATGATATATTAGGTTTTATATCTTACAACTGGTCAGTGATACGTATGTTGGTATACATGGGCGTAGCCGGGGGGGGGGGTTTGATGTTCAAATTTTTTTGGAAACAGCTTGCCGCCCAATGCGCCGAACGGCGCCTAAGGATATAAGTAAGTAGGAATAGCAGATTATGTTTTTGAAATAAAACTTTTTAATAGCAGGATAATGCATTTTGTTGGCTTTCAATAACGGAAGTGGTGTTTGGCGGCGCACAACGCTCCCCCAGACCCCTTGCTGGCAAGGGCGGGGAGTCTACAATTTTTGCATTAACTCCAAAAGAACCTACTCTAGGGTACAATAAACGTCTTCCGAAAGAATGAATCGTCAGAATGTAATAAAGATCAGTTATGTTCACACACACGCATATATATATATGTATTGTTATAAACCTGGTGGTGGCACAAATGGGGGTAGTGGTGTGAGTGTGGTCAGCCGACGCAAATCACCCCAGGCCAGGGCTAGACGAGCGGTCAACCGTGACGAGTTACGACGGTCGGCCGAGACGAGTTTCAAGATGATGGTTCGGGAAGGATCGACGTCGTGAACAGAGCTCAGGAGCGTCACGAGTGTTGTAGTCATCTGACCACCTAGAAACGTCGAGCGGCGTTCTGTCCGGTTCGAGAAGGCCAGTAGGGACCCTATATAAGAGCGGAGGTGTCGCAGTCAAGACGGTTCAGAAAAGGGGTTCACGATAGAAGGTTCACTACAGCACAGTTCGACGGTGTGGTTCTGTACGGAGCATTACGACGGTTCAATGCGGAGTACTGTCAAGTACAGTTGAGACGACTGGCGTCTTGATCTTGGTTCTGTGATCGAGTCCGACACAACGAGCCTAGTGTGTGAAGTCAGTCCTGAACTGTTGAACCCAGTGCAAGCCCGGAACGAGACGGAGAGGCGAGTGCAAGAGTTGATACGGCGGTACGGTGTTATCGGAGAGATATTTGTACAGTATACGTACAGTTGTACAGTAGTGGCTGTTATTTATTCAAATATTAAACTGTTACGTTACTTTGGAGGCCTGAGTTGTCAAGTTCTTTACGTTGGTGGTGTATGGTGCAGTTTGCAGAGAGCCTGGATAGTGAGATTCGTAACAATATATATATATATATATGCGGTATATATGTATATCCGCGGGGGGGGGGGGGTTTCCCCCCGAAAAAAATCCTGGCTACGCCCATGTTGGTATCATATACCAATTGGTAATTGATAAGTATGCTGTTATCATTTTCAACTTGATCTTTGATAAATATATTGATATCATTTTACATTTGGTCAGAGATAAGCATGTCTGTGTCATACAACTTTTGGGCAAAGATAAGTATGTCTGTGTCATACTACTTTTGGGCAAAGATAAGTATGTATGTGTCGTATTACTTTTGGGCAAAGATAAGTATGTATAAGTCGTATTACTTTTGGGCAAAGATAAGTATGTATGTGTCGTATTACTTTTGGTCGCTGACAACGTCAAGAAAAGAAAACAACTATTCCGTAAGAGAGACACACATTACAAACCGGAAACAAGTTTTTCTTCATTTATCGAGTTACAAGAAAATTTATTGACATCAATCAGCAGTTTGAGCAAATACACATTTTGGTCTTCAAAAAAATAACTTGAACAGATGAACACAAGAAATCCAATTAGAGTACACTTTCAGACCTCAAAACAAACATTTTCTGATTCTTTCAATTATTCTCACATAAAAATATCATTGATACAAATATCTTTGTATCTGTCCCTTTTTTTAACGAGTCCGTGTTATGAAGCTGCGAAACACATTTAAAAAATGATCGGACACACACACATACAGACTAAATCATTTGGTACAATAGAAAATATTTGACAAAAAGAAATATTCAATCATTTTTAGCAGTGGTCTTCTTCAACATATCAAGTCTAACTATTCATAACTTTAACGCCACGAAGCAGTCTGTTATTAGATGTGTTCAATAATGTCTTATGCTGATTGAACAATGAAGAGTGTTGACAAGAGATGAGATTTGTTACATGATTATAGTTCTGTCCATGACCTATAGTTTGTAAAGTTACCAAGAGTGAATGTAGTGGAACTAGGTCTATCTTACACTGGACAAACTTAAGTCTGCCTACTATTGGATCAAATGAAATGACTTCCTTGAATGAAACCCAAATCTCAAGATATGTTTATGTAGTAGTTCTGTAGCCAACCTTTTCTTATGACCACCTTTTCAAAATGAATCTTTTTTTTTCTTTAGTGAAACTTAGAAAATGTTTCCCACAGTAACACGCAGAATAGTTGTTTTTTTATTTGCTATTTTTACATCATTCAGCAACTTTCTGAAGTGCACAAGCATTTTCTATTCAATATTTGTGCACACAAAGGTCAACAAACACAGCTACACATAATCCCCTGTTAGGTTTGGCATTCAATGACTTAAGTCATCCGGAACTAATGCTAGCCAGATATGCTTCGGTGACATTTAACTCTGATGTTTTAACAGGTGACTTTTTTTTCAAAGAAAACCCAATTAATTGTGAAGAGATCAATTTACGCCACCTGTCAAATTTCAGGGATATTCCAATAAAATGATATTATTCACATACCTATTTGTTCTGTGTTTCCCTGGTTACTCAAATGGCAATTTAGTGCTTGTATGTTTATATTGTTTATGCAGTATATATATATATACATATGTGTGTGTGTGTGTGTTTGTATACACACTACTCTCTTTCCCTCTTGTTCCCCTTCTACTACTGAGATCAAGAAAGATTGTTTACAAAGTTTTCTCTACACGAGTTAATGTATGTAGAGGAACTCATCAACTCAACTTCATTATCTAAATACAGATAAACGGGCTGCAAATAAACGCATAGACAAACATTGCATGACACGAATGTCGCGAGCATCTTCAAACCAAACCAAATAGTTTCCAGAATACGCCGTTAAGTTTGTACCATTGTAGCCGTGGCGCATGCTCTATCAGCTAGGATCTTTCTATAATGTATTAATTTACTGAAGCACACAGGACAAATAGAAACCCGAATTCTAATACTTCCATTGTATCTAACGAACGTTTCTTTATATAGGAGTGCGTCATCACCTATCAAGAGTGTGACTGCATATGGCGTACAACGCTTTTAATCATAATAATAATGGGAAAAGTAAAATGAATCATAAAATTAAAAAACAACAACATACAAAACGAAACAAATAGTAATGTACAAAAATGTGTCAATTTGCAAACCATATACCTATATAGGTCTGTGTTGTTAACCAATGTAAACACACATATAGATACTTTCTCTAAATATTAAAATAGCTGGATTAGCTATTAATTACAATTACATAGTATATATGTGTGTGTGTGTGTGTGATATAGAATCTATAGATTTCTAGGAGAAGTATACAGTTACTTCAAAGGATGCACTACAGCTGTACTAAGGAAACAATGTCATTCAGATAGTTGACAGTTTCGAAGAGCGCAGTAAGTGATAGGCCAACGCAGAAGTAGTCTGGCCTCTCCCAGCCGTGTCCTGGAGCAGATGTTATTGAGGTCACCAGCCTAGACTGACTTACAGTCAGACACACAGACACGAACACATAAATCCTGAAACTTTCCATCGTGTCAAACAAGGGGGAGAGAACAAGGCCAACAAAGTGGACTTTGTGGCTTAGGTTCTAATGAAGAGTTGACACAAGATGGATCCACTTTAGACAAAGGAGAACGTCTTCGTCGTTTGAATGTTATCAAAAGTTGTAGGTAAATATGCAACTAGACTCGCAGTGTAAGCATGCAACAAGCAACTAGACTCGCAAGTTTCTGTCAAATTCATGAAGAAATGCAGATACACAAAATTGTGTATTACGCCTGATAATCTCTTCCTTTGAAAAGCTCAAACATTAATCAACTAACGAAGACAGAGACAAACTTTGATAGTTAGATGTTCCTGTAGAGCAACCAAAACAAATGTATAACTAATAGCAAAAAAGACCAGACTTTGTGAATAAACAATCAAATAAAAGAAGAAAGAAAGTCTTGTTTATGCATTGCTTATATGGAAGAATAGGCCAAACACAATCTTACTAGACCTAACCCTTTTCCATTCCATAGTCTAGTGCTAGTCAATTGTGCAATCATCATTGTTGTTTTTTTTATGAAAAACTTTTTTTAAAAAAAGCAAAAGATCTAAAAAAAATTAAATGTAAAATGAAATACAGAATGTAGAACTAAAGAAAGAGTTCATTTGAAAATAGAAATTTCATTGAAATACAGAGCCAGCAGACCAGGGAGATGGGAGATAAGTGCATATCCAAGTACAATAGATAGCAGGGGAGATAAGTGCATATCCAAGTACAATAGATAGCAGGGGAGATAAGTGCATATCCAAGTACAATAAATAGCAGGAAGATAAGTGCAGATCGAAGTAGAATAGATTGCAGTTCAACTGAGGTAACGGTAAAAGTCAGAGCAGTGATACACCTTGAAGTCTTTATACATATGTGGATGATACGAATTTTATAGCACCTTTTCTTTAGATCAGGTCAGGTTTATACATATGTGGATGATACGGGTGCTATAGCACCTTTTCTTTGTATTAAGCCAGGTTTAGAAAGTGCTGGCTTTGACTCAGTAAGTGTAGATGTTTGACTAGGTGATGTCACGTTAGAAAGAAGTCCGCGGCTCAACAGTCGAGACTCAATCTCCAAGGATTCTGAAAATTTGGCGCGAGTTTTCTTATTGTTGAGCAAGATGTAAATGTTTTCCCTTCTTTTGGACGCCATGGCGTCGTGTAGACCATCGATGTAATCCAATACGTCACCCGACTCCCACGTCGTCATACTCTCTGCTGATGTCACCGGTGCCAAACGCCAGTAGTTTTCCGATGAGACGGCGGAATGTTCGGGTCGGTGCGGTTTCGGTGGCGCATCAGAAGGGGGTGTGGAGTGAGCGAATGTGTAGCCTTTAAGTTTGTTCACTTCTGCGTAGTTGTAACTGTGGGATGACATCACTTCCTGTTTGATGAAAACAGGCAGTGGGGGCGGGATGGAGTCTTGCTGTTCTCTGGGTGCAGGGGGCGGAGGTTTGCTTAGCGGTTTAATGTGGTGGTGATGGTGACGGTGCTGATGGTGGTGTTTCCTGCCATGCGACTTGCAATGACAGCTGGAGTGACCGAGCCGAGGTGAGAATGACCCAGAGTCACTATGACCTGGACTGTTAGGACTGTCACTATGGTGCGAGTTAGATTGAAGTTTAAGTCTGCTGATGTAAGTTCTCTCCGGAAGTGCTGGAGGGATATCAACCGGAAGTGCTGGTGGGATATCAACGACAGTTGCACTATGGTCTTTATTGTTTCCAATAAATGTGGTTGATTTACTATTTACAAACGTTTGGTTTAACTCCTCACCAATAACGTCATAGACATGATCCTCTTCTTTGTGGCTAGACTTGTTCCCTGGACTTGGTGCCCAGATAGTATCCCAGTCAACATAACCACAAGAGTTCCTATTCTGAGCGGTGGGTTTCAGGTCAGTTCTACCCAGCCAACCAGAACAAGTTCTCCACTCCACATAGCCACGTTCTTGTGTGTTAGCCTCTGAAACGATTTTGACGTTGCTCGCTCCTGGTGTACAAAGAACTTCCACGGACATGGCCCTATGGTTGGCACTTAGTTTTTTGTCCAGGGACGATGTCATTGTCATGTAGGTGGCATGATCATTTGACATGGACAGTGTGTTATCGGACTTGACTTGACACTGGCCACCGCTGTCACTGATGCTTCTGTGAGCCATGAAATCAAGTAAGTTAACATGATTGAATCGAGGCGGCTCTGCCAATGTCCTGTCTTCCAAAACGGTAGGGACGATGAGGTAGGTATTTCCCTCCCATACGAATTGAGGGGATGAGAGGGATTTGTGCAGCGGTGACCTGACCATCTGAACATAATCATTCACACTTTCATAAATTCTGATTCCTTTAGATGCCAACATTTCCTCCTCTGCTTCAGTCACTACAAGAGAACTAATGCTGTCAGCACCCGATTTCTTGAGTACAGATGACAATATAGAGTTTGTGTCCCTAGAGGGAACGGGAAATCTATCCGGTGGACTGTGATCAGTTTTTGTCTGTGCACTAATTACACAACTTTCACTCTGAGTGCCACAATGGCGTGCTGTATTTAGAATGTTGTAATTATTAACTTCAGTCTGTGAGTCTGACCTTATCCACTTTGAGGAGAGATTTTGGTGTGACTCAAAATATTGTTCGGAGATGTGATCATTTCGTGCTGCTGGAAAAGTGTCGATACCGTGTTGATTGTCTCTAGAATGGGGTCTGTTTTCTGATGAGAATTGGGAAACCGAGGTCAAACTCTCTTGTTGACAGCTACTTAGAGATGTCAGTGAAGAGCACAAATCTTGATCGTCAGCAAACAGAAGACGCAGCTGGTGTACTGAGGAATGGTTCAAGACCTGGCGAAGATATTCGTTGTGCTTTGCAATGTCTGAGACTTGAAAAAGTTTCCCGATAACAGACGTCTGGAAGCTGAGGGGATGAGACTCTTGTTTTGGACTGTGTTGGGTGTTAGCAGTTGCACAGTGGCTGTCTGTCTGCCTACTTGTTGTACGGCTGATGGAAGTTTCATGGACTAAAGCTTTAGAAACATTGTTTTCATTGTTAGAGCTAAAGGTGGACTGTCTTGAGCCTAGAGGAGTCTCAGAAATATACTGAGAAGTAAGAACGTCTGTCTCCAGACAGTTACTGTTTTGAAATGTCTCGCTCACTAATTTGACTCTTGGTGGAAGAGGCGGTGGTACCAATGTTGATGTTGAGAAAGAATTTTTCAGAAGTTCTGAATCTATCTCAGTATTTGAATCACTCGCATCTTTAAGATTCAAGTTTTCTTTATTTCCAGCAGTTACAGCTTGTGTCCTTGCAGCCCTGTCCCTCTCAAACCTGGCTCTGGGAGATTCTTTATGGTCGTACAGTGTCACCTTAGTAGAGGCGTCTCTCTGGTCACTGGGTTTGATCTGAGCTTGGACTTTCTCATCCACTTTAGTGTGACGTCTTTCAAATTGTTGTCGAGGTGTGACTTTACTCTCATGACCACAATGTTGTCGAGGTGTGACTTTACTCTCTTGACCACATTGTTGTCGAGGTGTGACTTTACTCTCTTGACCACATTGTTGTCGAGGTGTGACTTTACTCTCTTGACCACATTGTTGTCGAGGTGTGACTTTACTCTCTTGACCACATTGTTGTCGAGGTGTGACTTTACTCTCTTGACCACATTGTTGTGACAAGTGATCAGATGGAATGTTACTTTCTAACAGTTTAGTCTGGAAGTACAATTGAACAGTGTTATTAGTGTTGAATGGGATAACGGTGTAAGATTTCAGGCCTAAGATAAATAATAATAAGATAAAAAGATCATGTTATTGGTCCAAACAATTATTAATATTTAACTATAGGATATTTAACACGCACTTAGAAGGTAGGCCTAAAGAAAAAGTTGAAATTAATGTTTTAAATTACAGACTTGAAATGTAGGATTCAATTGAACACCAGCTGACAATGAAAGCTAAAAATGAATGCGCGTACTTATAACGATAATCTATGAAGTAACATTTTTGAACAAATATAGAACTAGAACTTGAATCGGCTTAAAATAAGTTAAAATGGGAAAAAGGTGAATTTTTAACTAGAAGTTGAATTTAATCTGCTTTGATATTTATATTTACGCGAAAAAATGTCATATCTAGTTGCTTATAAGAAAATATACGACTGCGAAAGAATAAGGGCATTATTTCCCTTGAAGGACTCTATGTCTCTAAATCCTGGCCTAAGAGTAAGAACTCTCTTTTGCCTCAGATCTAACAAGTAACATTTGAAATGGATGTCAACAAAAGACCAATTCTGCTTACTGAAGCAGAGAACTTTGTATGAGCGACAGCACTATTATGTTTTTAATAAATAAGAAGTGATAGATTTAAAACCACTACACTACCTTGTTGTTAATAACACATCAGCAATAGATTTCAAAACGTTTACATTATGGCACTTCACTTATATTGGCCAGTGAATGGTCAGTTTAAAACGACTACACTACCTTGCTTTTAATGACTAATGAGAATTGTAGATTTAAAAAATGGATATGTTTTAAAACCCTGCTCCAATGATCAACTCTCCAAAACAATTCCTTGTTGAGCGCATGTGTATATTTAAACTACTCAGAGTATATGCAATTCTAATGAGACCTATTGATTCAGACCTTGAAAACGGTGTGCGAAATGTATGGATTTATTGAACTCTTTTATTTTTCTGGTGTATTGTGTGTTCAATATATGGAATGTCTAGACCTCCAGACGAAATTGTAGTTTTAAAAATTATATTTTGAAAAACCATAATCAGAGTTTAACCCGTGTAGCTAATTCATAAATAATTCTTTTCCCAAAGATAAACATTAACTGTCAAATTTCTAGAAAAATCATAAAAGCCGTTTTCGAGAAGCGAGTCCAAGTTCGAGGTTTTGTTGTTTTTTTCATTGAAGAATTTGCAAGCTAAAAAGAGGGATTGTAAAAAAAAAAAAAAACTTGGGTTCAAGTCTCAATATGAAGGAAGATTGCGAGCAATGTTTCCTGGCTCCTCAGACTTAGCCTAAATAGTAGGTCAAAACCAAAATAAAGTTATGAATATTTTTCACAGGACTAGCGGAAGCATGGTTTAAGGGTCACCGTGGGTACCAATAGAGAAACAAAAATTGATTTCGTTGTAGATTTTTTATAACAAAATAATAAAACAAATAAGCATTTTTAAGTTAAAGGCATAAAAAAATCTAAAACTAAAGCTCTGTTAAAAAGTTAAAAAAAACACATACTGTTAGTGTTATTGTGAAAACACACTTGTTAAAACTATATTTAGATGACCTATATCTAGAATAATAAATAGGTTGAATTCCGGTTTTAAATCTATTACGATCCTCCTCACTCTCCCCGCCCCCCCCCCCTTTACAAACAAATGAATGCTATAGTATAAGATTTAGAGTCTAGAGTGTTTACTAAAAAATTGTTTAAATTTTGAATACAAAGATTACAAACCGTGCCTTGTAAAGCGTTGTTGATGTAATCATTAGGAAAAAATCAGTTTCTTGGAACAACAAGGCATCTAGATAGCTTTTCAATTCATAACTTATACCCAGAGTTTAGGGAATACAGAATGGAGAGAGAGCGATAACATACAAAAATAGCTAGCATAACCCAAGCCTAACCAAGTCTGCTTTGTGAAGTCTCTTATAGTTCAAAGTTATTCCATTGAAAATATATTCCTATAAACCTAGAGACAAAATATTCCACTGTAAAATGTTTTCTTTGATACTACTTCTTGATAAAATAAACAACTTTGAAAACGTAGGCCTATTCCTAAACGTCTATTGAGAAAACACAAAATACATGTTTTAAAATATATATATATATATATATATCTATATAAATAAACAAATAAATAAATAAATATATATATATATATATTTTTTTTTTTTTTGATCACTGAGTATCTATTTTTTTTAACAAAAAAAGCACTGTATATATCTATATATAATATCTAGTTCTATTGATAAAACATAGGCCTAGAACTCAAAAAAATGATAGTGTGGACAACAAAAGGCCAACTTTTAAAGTATACAATAATGATACAATGTAGTGTAAACAAACTGACCTGTGATGGAGTATGTTCTAATAAACTTAACACGGGCGGACGTGGAGAAAACTTCCAATTTTCTACTGATGATGTGTTGAACAAATTGTTGCTAGTCCAAATCTTTTCTCCACTGGTATCTTGTACGGAGATGGAACTCTGAAGTGATAGGTCAGTCACTTCCTTACGATCATGAAACCAAGAGGAAGGCGAGCCTCTTCCACTCTCTCTAGGATGAATATCGACTTGACTCCCTTTAGGATGACTTAAAACAATTTCCCGAGGTCTTATGATGTACTTACTCCTGTCTATAATATCTTTGTGTGGTCCCGTGGAGCTAGGATTAGCGCTGGTGTGGTCTAGGATCGCTCTGTTTGGTCTAGCAGTAACGGTGCCGTGGTCTGGTGGCTGTAGCGCGCTGGACGTCGACAGTAAGGTATGGTCACTAAACTGTACGGTATGGTCACTAAACTGTACGTTGTTGACTTTGTGTCCAGGTTTCCCCCGCGAACAGTTCTCTTTGTTCAGCAGAATGCTTTTGATCTCCGCAGACCTGGTGACATCTATTTGGTCAAGTAGGTCATTCTTGATCGTTTGCTCGTCTCGTTTGACTGAAGCTTTCAATGTCTGGTCTCTGGTCACTCTCGACCTGTCAATGACACGAAGGTCAGCGGGTAAACGAGGATTTAATTCCTCGTTGATTGCCTCCTCTTGCTGACCGCTGACTGTGTGTCCGAGAACTGAAGCATGGAACTGAAGATTATGCCATCTATTTATACGGTTCTTGTTGGACTGATGATCAAAGTTATTGATTTGAATCAGGCTTGGTGACGACGAAGTTTTTCCTGGGACTCTAGACTTATGTTTAGACCTTCCTGTGAATGAACCTCTTAAAAGAGAAGGTATTTTAGACAAACTGCTTAGACCGTGCTGACGACTCTCTTCTACAGATTTTGAATTAAAATTGTCTGACACTGGAATTGTTTCGTTATCCGAGGCTACACCCGAATCATCGTTGTGTTCCTGACAGTCTTCTAGAATCAAAAGTCGAACTGAATCCCCTTCACGTTTGAAGACTGCACGTTTTGTGAGTTTCAAGTTTTGAGAGTGAAGAGAGTTGAAAGAATCACTTTGTTCTCCACTGGAATGCTCGCAATGTTCATTGTTAGTCGCATGTTTGTACTCAGCTAGATGAGAGAATTCAGTGGAAAGATCGCAACTGACGCCACTCTCCAACAAAAACACATCTTGAACAGACACTTCAGTTTTATCCAAGAATCGCCTCCCATTAAAACTTGTCCTCTCCTGTGTGTGAAGTGGGGTATTGTAGCTAACGCCATTAGACTGGAAGATAGCGCCCTCAACTTGGCTGGCGACAGTGACGGGAAATCCCCGTTCCTTGAATGTTTCCCCACACTCGCTTGTGTGGCTCTGCCGTGATACGACCAATCCCGTTGTCCTGTTTGGCACTAGTCTAGCGGAAATGTTTGTGGCTGGGTCAGAGCGGCTGTAAGTCTTGTCTACCACTTCGCGTCTTTTGTTTACTTCAGTTTGTTGACATTTTGAACCAGTCACGTGGCTTGCACTTAGCGAGCCTTTGAAATTACTGGCGACGTCTGACTCGGTTAATCGAACATTTTCATTCCACAAACTGGTTTCAATATTAATATTAGAACCTATCACTGATTGGGTGAACCTGTCACTCATGGGTTCATTCATTCGTGTCCCACAGATGCCCTCGACTAGGTAAGACAGGGGGACTCGTGTACCGGGCTCATACCTCAATGTCGCCCTCTCGGTAGATTTGTTCATGTCGAGGGGTGGGGGACCCAAGGTAGAAGGTTTTGCCCGAGGGTAGTCAGGATTACCGCTGTTAAGCAGAAGAGATCGCTTGGGCCGAGGAGGGGACTCTGGGGGTTGAGTCAAGTCGTACAACAGATGGTAAGTCGGACTCAGTGTGTTAGGGTTGGTGGTGGTATACTTTCGGACAGGGAGGGGAATGGCGTAGTCCGAGTTCGTCTGGTGGACAGAGTCGGACAGTGTTTGCCTACCATCTCTGACGTCACATCCGCGTTGATTTGAGTCCAACACTCCGTCTATCATGTTGCACTGACATTCACTAAACAAATGCTGGTGTTACACGCCTGCACTTAATGGAATGGCATATGTTTCACTAAACAAATGCTGGTGTTACATGCCTACACTTAATGGAATCGCATATGGTTACTAAACAAATGCTGGTGTTACATGCCTACACTTAATGGAATGGCATATGGTTACTAAACAAATGCTGGTGTTACATGCCTACACTTAATGGAATGGCATATGGTTACTAAACAAATGCTGGTGTTACATGCCTACACTTAATGGAATGGCATATGGTTCACTAAAAAAATGCTGGTGTTACATGCCTACACTTAATGGAATGGCATATGGTTCACTAAACAAATGCTGGTGTTACATGCCTACACTTAATGGAATGGCATATGGTTACTAAACAAATGCTGGTGTTACATGCCTACACTTAATGGAATGGCATATGGTTACTAGTGTCCAAACTTTCGAGGCTATACTATGACCAGAGCCAGTAGATCCATACAAGACGTAAAGGTTCCAGTTTTGTTCTGATCCCTAGACAGAACTGTAGGAAGTCTACCTCCGGTTTTTAACGTAGGTTTAATCAGTCTTCAAAGTCACTTTCAGTATAATACTTCACTTTGAACTTGACAAGAAGTCATTGGTTGACGGATGAGTCAGGTGACATGACTCTACGACCTGGCCCATCCATCTCAAACGCATAAACGTAATGCATTCACCAAATATTAATCCCGGCCCAAAACTCCGTCCGATGAATTGACCATTGTCCTCTTTATGTACTTTGCACTTCCATTCCTGACATGTCCAATGGGCAGTGTCCGCCAAGTGTCCACAATTAGGAATGTCCATTGTTACGTCACAGGCTCGAACCATTTTCTGAAACAAGGGAAAATGTGAAGTTTTTAACCAAGAAACAAAATTGTTATTTCAAACAATAGAAGTCAAGTTTGAAACAGGCGATTGCTGGTAAAGAACTAAAGGAACAACAACTAAACGAGGCTGTACGACTTCTATATTTTCAAAGATTTCTTGGCTTCAATTGGCTTTGTAGTTGTGAACCATACAGACATTGAATCTAAACAGATAACAAGACTTGTTATTCAGATTTGTATTCATTATAATCATCTGTAATTCTGTACTACAATAAATAAAAATTGTCAAACTGTAAATGAAGAAAGGTTCGTGTGTGTGGGTGTCTGTGGAAGAGTGCAGGAACACCCCCCCCACACACACACCCCAATAAAAGCGAAAGAGTAAGATTTAAAAAAAAAAATAAGTTTACTTCCGAGCCATACTTTCGTTACGAAAAAACCCAAAATATACAATGTGGTTCCATCAGTTATAGTTGAACGTAGTACCGTTTTATCTACAAACTTTGACAATGCCCTAATTAGAAGTTGCTTTAAATGATATTACTTCGAGTTGTAGACAATGTTATTTCCCAAAAAACGAAGCAGTGACCAAGTTCTTGTAACATATAGGCCCCTATTGAAAACATGTTGTTGTTGTTTTAAATGTCAGTATATTCTACTTATCGGTATTGTAAAACCCACTCTTACATTGTGCCCCCCCCCTCTCCCCCAACATTTCTATTTTCTAGGACTCCATCTCCAGTCACTAGCTCAATACAATGGAAGAGATTACAGTCCTCTAGTCCACACTCGGTTGTCTACCCTGTTGTCCCCCCTCCCCCTAAAGACACATTTCAGGATCGCAAACAGTGTGACAGTTTTTGTATTATTTCGCAGGTTATAAACTATTTATACTTTTATTAGCCTACAAAATTTCAGTACTAATACACAACAAAACTACGGATTGTGTTCCAGGTTTCAACTAGCGGCACTGTAAGGAGACAAAGAACAAATGTGACTAAGATGTCCAAATGTTTCAATATCATTTCAATTTAATGTTTCCTTTCTTCATGACACTAAATGTTTCTTATATCTTGCGATGTAGTCATTGTTAGTCTCAAGTAAATAGTGGTCTTGTGAACAGAACGTGAGTCAGAAAGTGGTCACCAGCGATACACACAGAGAGAGAGAGAGAGAGAGAGAGAGAGAGATTCAGACCCAATGAAAGAGAAACTAGAGTCCCAAGTTTTATGACGGCAATAGTTTCACTTTGATTACAGATCGCATTTCTGTCCTGAGGCAACGCTTTAACTGTCTCCGGCATACTGGTCATCTAGCCAACACTTTCCCCGGCTGATGTCATCTGCGGACTCAAGATGACCACTGGCTAATTAATGATGAACGATATCCGTCATTCAACCGTGAAAAGAAATGTCCTACCCAAAAGCCCGTGATGGGGGGGGGGGGGGATGAGTTAGCTGTTTTGTTTTTTTTTGTTGTTTTCTTTAGCGGCCCCCGAAAGGGGAAAAGACGCTATTAGTTTTGTGTGAAATGTCTGTCCGACCGTCCCGTTTAGATCTCGTAAACTAGAAAAGATTGTGAAAATCACACATCATGATATTCTAGTCCATTCAAAGATCTGATGCAACGGCTACGTTTTTACTTTTCTAAAAGCGAAAAATCTAATTTTTTTAAATCACTTATGCAAGCAGTTTTTTCATAAAAAATACACCACTTTTACAAATATTCACTATTAATAGAAACAAACACTGGAGGCTCTTACGTAGGGGTACAGCCATTTGAACACATTTTCAACACATTTATGCAAACGTTTTTGATTTTTTGTCTAAAAATATTTTTTTTAACATTTATATTGCTTAGTTAAATAAGTTCTGTCCTACTAACTACTTACATTTACACGAAAAAAAAAGTTTACTTTTTTAAAAGAGAAAAAAATCTATTTGGTATGCATATAAGTTGGACAAAATTTAAAATAACAATTAATAAATAATATTTCATATCGCGTGAACTACAATGCCATTCGCAACATTCCGTACACTGAACTAAAGGAAAAACAGGCCAGGTTCACATTTAACTTCACATTCGCTTTCATCTATCCTTTAGTTTGCTGGACCTCTGGGGCACCACATAAAATCTGTCAACCTTCTTTCTCCATTCATCTCTGTAATTTTTCTTTGATCGAATTTAATTCTGATGTTCTTTCTGAAAATAATGATACCTGCCTGAGTGGACCACTTCGGGGGCCGATTTTGAGTTTGTGTTTCCACACAAACTGTCTTTGTAACCTTGTATTTTTTTTTGTCTTCTTAACCTTAAGATTTCGATTTCATCTTAAATATGATTTAAAAAAAAACAACAACAACATAAAACCTTGTATAACCACAGTATTTTCGAAAGGTTTCAGTGCAGAAATAATTTAACTAGCTAGTTTGTCTGTCTGACAGGGTGTCTGGAAATTATGGCACCCGGTAATTTAGCCACTGGGAAACTTAGGCACAGGTAAATGGGCACTTATTGACAAGGCGGAAAATCAGGCACCGGAAAATTAGGCACTCTTTAATTAACTACCTTAATTTTAAAGATTAGCGGCCCCCAAAAGTGGAAAAGACGCTATTAGTTTTGCGTTGCCTGTCTGTCCGTCCGTCCCGTTTAGATCTCAGAAACTAGAAGAGAAAATGAAATCGGACATCATGATATTTTATATCATTGAAAGTTCTGATGCAACGGCTACTTTTTTCTTTTCCGAAAGAAATTAAAATGATATATGCAAGCAGATTTTTCAAAAAATTACACCACTTTTAAAGGAAAAACTTCAGGGGAAGTAAGTCTTATTAAGAAGTCCACATGCTTCTTCATTAATAAATCAAGCTTGATTCATAGATTCGCACATTGGTAAAAAAAAAATTGCATCTAAGGTCACAATGGAAAAAGTATCAATGGATCATTATAAAATAGATTTTCCATTTATTAATTAACTCATGGAATAGAATACTGATTCAAATGTTGTTTTAAAAAAGAATTTTAATACGAACTTCGTTTCAATTGTAAGTTTAAAAAGAAACAAACTACTTTTATACCGCGCAGTTTTCACATATCCTCATTAGGTTATACGCTTGACAACAATCTAAATTACAATAAATAGAGGCCAGATATAGATCTAGATTTAATTGTATTAAACAATTTGAACAAAAGTTACATTTATAATCCATTAAGAAAATAGTTTTTCTAACAGCTTAGGGGTGCAGATTTATTTATTTGTCACATCAAGAAGTGAATCTGATGCGAACAGCATAAGTGCACTATAACCCAGTAGTAGGCATACTAATCCTGATCATATTATTGACCTAGATCTACCTCTAGTAGATCTAGATTCTATTTATAGATTTCTAGATCTAGTCTAGATTCTAGTCTAGATTAGGCTATAGATTTAGTTCTGTATCTTTATTAAGAGGATGCGGTCCGCACCGGTCGATACCATTTTGGCGGTGACAACCAAGTTGGAAAAATTATAACTTGGCAAAAGCAGACGCATTGGAAAAGATATGAATAAAATCTCGAGATATATCATGGAGCAGTGGCGTCACTAGTGGGAGGGGTGTGAGGATGCGGTCCGCACCTTTCGACACCATTTTGGGGGTGAAAACCAAGTTGGAAAAATTATAACTTGGTAAAAGCAGACATATGAGAAAAAAATAATAAAGTCTCTAGATATATGCCCAAATATGCCTTGACACATCTAGATGGTAGTATAACTATAAATGATACAGCACAACGTTATACCATTTATAGTAGAATAAAAAAAAACTGTTCATGTGATGTTAATTCTGTTAATAATTTTAATTAAATATTATTGTAACATTTGCAATAACATTTGAATAAATGTAATAAACATTGGGATTTTACATTTGAGTAAAAATCAATAAAAGTAGGCAATCAACTCACTGTATTGATTCAACAAAAAAAAAAAACAAAAAAACTAGCAATAGTGTTCATTGGAACATATTTCAAGAAAGTTGATGGGGAGGGGTGACACCCTGAACTACCGCACTAGGTGCCACCGACACTGTATCAGTAGGTTTCCATGATCTTAGATGATCACTTAACGCTACTCTACTTATTCCAGAAGAGTCTTATCAAAGACGACGTGTTGCACTGTTTACTTTTATGTGAAAAATAAAGCCAAATTTCATTAAGCGATCAAAACATATATATATTATGTCGCTACCCCTCTCTAATTTAAAATTCAGCAATTAATAAATCCTTACTAAATACAAAGTTAAGTGTGTGGGTAGGGTAGGGTTGTAAATGTTACCAATCAACAGCCTACACCTAAACTATAATGCAAAAGATTCTGATAGTAGGCGATACTATTTATCTTCAATACTCCCCTCTCTGACACATTTTAAAATTATCTTCCGGATAAAAGTCGCTATTAAAAGAGGGCTTAATGCCTGATTTTCCGCATTGTCAAAAAGTGCTCAATTTACAGGTGCCTAAATGTATTTTGCATGATTGTACACAACAGCTCATTTGATGCGAAGTTGTAGCTTATTATCTTTGTATTTAAGTCAATTAAACTCAGCACATCCATGGAGCTAAAGTCACTTTTATGTTTATATACTAGATCTTGACTTATGTAGGCAGGGGAGAGAGGGGAGTGGGTCTGTAACTAGAGTGTGGAGCACACTTTGATTGATGGTCATTGTGTCAGCGCCCGTGTGCCAACAGTGTTTCTCCTGCCCAGGTGAAACTCCATCTGTTATTAGCGTAACAGCGGGGTGAACAACTATGTAGAATTGGAAAGCGATGTATAAGGTGGGCAACAAAGAAAAAGCAATGCACTATAGATCACCGTCTTAGAGGGGAGACAAACATTTGAGGAGGAGGATAGAGTAAAATAATAAAATAACAACCAGTGTGTTGGCTTTGTTCTTTGTCTCTACATCTAGTTCTAGTGTAAGTCTTGTCTCTACTTCTAGTTTAAGTCTTGTCTACATCTACTTCTAGTGTGAGTCTTGACTCTACATCTAGTTCTTGTTTGAGTCTTACCCCTAAATCTATTTCTAGTGTAAGTCTTGTCTCGACATCTAGTTCTAGTGTTAGTCTTGTCTCTACTTCTAGTTCTAGTGTGAGTCTTGACTCTACATCTAGTTCTTGTTTGAGTCTTACCCCTAAATCTATTTCTAGTGTAAGTCTTGTCTCGACATCTAGTTCTAGTGTAAGTCTTGTCTCTACATCTAGTTCTAGTGTAAGTCTTGTCTCTACATCTAGTTCTAGTGTAAGTCTTGTCTCTACATCTAGTTCTAGTGTAAGTCTTGTCTCTACATCTAGTTCTAGTGTAAGTCTTGTCTCTACATCTAGTTCTAGTGTAAGTCTTGTCTCTACATCTAGTTCTAGTGTGAGTCTTGTCTCTACATCTAGTTCTAGTGTAAGTCTTGTCTCTACATCTAGTTCTAGTGTAAGTCTTGTCTCTACATCTAGTTCTAGTGTAAGTCTTGTCTCTACATCTAGTTCTAGTGTAAGTCTTGTCTCTACATCTACTTCTAGTGTGACTCTTGACTCTACATCTAGTTCTAGTGTGAGTCTTGTACCTACATTTAGTTGTTGTGTGAGTCTTGTCTCTACATCTAGTTGTTGTGTCAGTCTTGTCTCTACATCTACTTCTAGTGTGAGTCTTGTCTCTAGATCTATTTCTAGTGTAAGTCTTGTCTCTACATCTAGTTCTAGTGTAAGTCTTGTCTCTACATCTAGTTCTAGTACAAGTCTTGTCTCTACATCTAGTTCTAGTTTGAGTCTTGCCTCTAAATCTAGTTCTAGTGTAAGTCTTGTCTCTACATCTAGTTCTAGTGTAAGTCTTGTCTCTACATCTAGTTCTAGTGTAAGTCTTGTCTCTACTTCTAGTTCTAGTGTACCGTAAGTCTTGTCTCTACATCTAGTTCTAGTGTAAGTCTTGTCTCTACATCTACTTCTAGTGTAAGTCTTGTCTCTACATCTAGTTCTAGTGTAAGTCTTGTCTCTACATCTAGTTCTAGTGGGAGTCTTGTCTCTACTTCTAGTTTAAGTCTTGTCTACATCTACTTCTAGTGTAAGTCTTGTCTCTACATCTAGTTCTAGTGTAAGTCTTGTCTCTACATCTAGTTCTAGTGGGAGTCTTGTCTCTACTTCTAGTTTAAGTCTTGTCTACATCTACTTCTAGTGTAAGTCTTGTCTCTACATCTAGTTCTAGTGTAAGTCTTGTCTCTACATCTAGTTCTAGTGGGAGTCTTGTCTCTACTTCTAGTTTAAGTCTTGTCTACATCTACTTCTAGTGTAAGTCTTGTCTCTACATCTAGTTCTAGTTTAAGTCTTGTCTCTACATCTAGTTCTAGTGTAAGTCTTGTCTCTACTTCTAGTTCTAGTGTGAGTCTTGTCTCTACATCTAGTTCTAGTGTAAGTCTTGTCTCTACATCTACTTCTAGTGTGAGTCTTGTCTCTACATCTACTTCTAGTGTGAGTCTTGTCTCTACATCTACTTCTAGTGTGACACTTGTCTCTACATCTACTTCTAGTGTGACTCTTGTCTCTACATCTAGTTCTAGTGTAAGTCTTGTCTCGACATCTAGTTCTAGTGTAAGTCTTGTCTCTACTTCTAGTTCTAGTGTGAGTCTTGTCTCTACATCTAGTTCTAGTGTAAGTCTTGTCTCTACATCTAGTTCTAGTGTAAGTCTTGTCTCTACATCTAGTTCTAGTGTAAGTCTTGTCTCTACATCTAGTTCTATTGTAAGTCTTGTCTCTACATCTAGTTCTAGTGTAAGTCTTGTCTCTACATCTAGTTCTAGTTTAAGTCTTGTCTCTACTTCTAGTTCTAGTGTACCGTAAGTCTTGTCTCTACATCTAGTTCTAGTGTAAGTCTTGTCTCTACATCTACTTCTAGTTTGAGTCATGCCCCTAAATCTAGTTCTAGTGTAAGTCTTGTCTCAACATCTAGTTCTAGTGTAAGTCTTGTCTCTACTTCTAGTTCTAGTGTGAGTCTTGTCTCTACATCTAGTTCTAGTGTGAGTCTTGTCTCTACATCTACTTCTAGTGTGACTCTTGTCTCTACATCTAGTTCTAGTGTAAGTCTTGACTCTACATCTAGTTCTAGTGTGAGTCTTGTACCTACATTTAGTTGTTGTGTGAGTCTTGTCTCTACATCTACTTTTAGTGTGAGTCTTGTCTCTAGATCTATTTCTAGTGTAAGTCTTGTCTCTACATCTAGTTCTAGTGTAAGTCTTGTCTTTACATCTAGTTCTAGTGTGAGTCTTGTCTCTACATCTACTTCTAGTGTGAGTCTTGTCTCTACATCTACTTCTAGTGTGAATCTTGTCTCTACATCTACTTCTAGTGTGACTCTTGTCTCTACATCTAGCTCTAGTGTAAGTCTTGACTCTACATCTAGTTCTAGTGTGAGTCTTGTACCTACATTTAGTTGTTGTGTGAGTCTTGTCTCTACATCTAGTTGTTGTGTGAGTCTTGTCTCTACATCTACTTTTAGTGTGAGTCTTGTCTCTAGATCTATTTCTAGTGTAAGTCTTGTCTCTACATCTAGTTCTAGTGTAAGTCTTGTCTCTACATCTAGTTCTAGTGTGAGTCTTGTCTCTACATCTACTTCTAGTGTGAGTCTTGTCTCTACATCTACTTCTAGTGTGAATCTTGTCTCTACATCTACTTCTAGTGTGACTCTTGTCTCTACATCTAGCTCTAGTGTAAGTCTTGACTCTACATCTAGTTCTAGTGTGAGTCTTGTACCTACATTTAGTTGTTGTGTGAGTCTTGTCTCTACATCTAGTTGTTGTGTGAGTCTTGTCTCTATATCTACTTTTAGTGTGAGTCTTGTCTCTAGATCTATTTCTAGTGTAAGTCTTGTCTCTACATCTAGTTCTAGTGTAAGTCTTGTCTCTACATCTAGTTCTAGTTTGAGTCTTGCCTCTAAATCTAGTTCTAGTGTAAGTCTTGTCTCTACATCTAGTTCTAGTTTGAGTCTTATCTCTACATCTATTTCTAGTGTAAGTCTTGTCTCTACATCTTTCTAGTGTAAGTCTTGTCTTTTCATCTGTCTGCAAAAAAATCCACTGAAATATTGGCCACCGGAAATTTGTTCACCTAGATAAAAGGCCACTGGAAAATGGGCATTTTTTGATAAGGTGGAAGATTCGACACCAGGAAAATGGTCACTCTTTAATAATGACCTTGATCTTTAATATAATCTAAATTTTGATCTTTTGGCTTCTTTCTCAGAAAAACGACATTGCACCAGAATGTTTTTGTACTTTGTGAAACCATTTTAAAACAAAAAATAAATGATCACAATGGCCACCTGCCAAAATAGGAACACTTAGATCTATATAATAATAATAAAATACCCTGGGCGGACTATAGTTAAACATACTGCCTTGAATGAAATGGAGGGATCCACCGAGGCTAGGGCACCTTATCCGAAAAAAAAAAGGCACCTATCTAGAGAGCTTAAAGGAGCAGCCCAGAGATAGTTATGCGCAGGGCTAACAACCCAGTCTTATAAAAAAATAGTTACGAAAGCGAAGGCACATATGAAAAAACCAGACTAATCACAAAAGAAAACGACGTATGTCTGAACTTTTGTTATGACCACGAGTACGGTGGCTTGATGACGTAGAGGCAGATCAACAGCCAAAAGCCCGGACATGGAGAAGTAAAGCACAGGCTAGATCAGAATGAAGAGATGTGGTAAATCAGGCCAGGGCCCTCCACAGGCTAGATCAGAATGGAGAGATGTGGTAAATCAGGCCAGGGCCCTCCACAGGCTAGATCAGAATGGAGAGATGTGGTAAATCAGGCCAGGGCCCTCCACAGGCTAGATCAGAATGGAGAGATGTGGTAAATCAGGCCAGGGCCCCCCTCCACAGGCTAGATCAGAATGGAGAGATGTGGTAAGTCAGGCCAGGGCCCTCCACATGCTAGATCAGAATGGAGAGATGTGGTAAATCATGCCAACCCCTCCCCACAACATACATCAGAATGGAGAGATGTGGTAAAGCTAGCCAGGGCCCTCCACAGGATAGATCAGCATGGAGAGATGTGGTAAATCAGGTTAGGGCCCTCCACAGGATAGATCAGAATGGAGAGATGAGCTAAAGCAGGCCAGGGCCCTCCATGGGCTGGTGCGCCACTGGGATGGATGGATAGATCAATAATAATACAGAAAAAGTTGTATTTATTATTGCATATATAATATAGATCTAAGCAACGGCTATTTTATCACAGATATAATACAACACTTAGTGTTTAGCTAGTAATGTAATAATGGGCACTGACTGCAGAGCTAGAGAGGAGGATCCTAACGATAGAATTGAAATGCTACAGAATGATCTTAGGTATCACATTTGAAGACCGCATCACAAAACAAGAGATTAGAGAGAGGGTTACATGGATTCCATTATGACCTACTAACTATCGTAAAAAACAAACGCAAGCTAAAAATCTATGGTCATATTACAAGGTCTTCGGGGCTCGCAGAGACATTCCTTCAGGGAACAGAGAAAGCGATGGGAGGACAACATAAAAGAATGGACGGGCCTGCCATTGAAAGAGATTCTAACTAAGGCAAAAGACACAGAGGAATGGAGAAAGACGGTCGACGACAAATCTTGCATGGTGCCCCAACGGTCCAAGAGACCAAGTGATAGGTTAAGTAAAAAGGTTAAATAATAGTGGCTTGAATTGATTTGAGTGAAGTCCCTTTGTTCCATTATTGAATTTAGATTATATACCAACTATTATGGTCCACTAAGCTATGCTACAAAATATTTAAACTGTCCAGTTTATGTTCGAATTATTTATAGACTGGAAAAACCAGAAGTGTCACATTTTACTTTTTTTTTTTTTTTTTACTTAAAAAAATGTTTGTCTCTATTCAAACATACTTTGATGGAAATTATAGACAACAAAAGCTTTTTCTTTTCTTTTTCTACTTGATTCTCAGAGTTGCAGTGAACTAGCTAGATCTTTTTTATTTTGAAGTAAACAAACTTGTAAGACTCGTTTGAACTGTTTGAAATAACAAAAACATTTTCATTTTAGACTTTTTTTTTGAAAATAGGCACAACAAACAAAGTAAGGTAGCTGAAGAATGTTTCATTCATTTTGTTTACTGTAAACACGTACACTCTCTGTTAGAGACACTTCACACTCGTTAGCAAACACACACACGCGTGACAGCCTAATGTTTTTGTCGGGAACCAAACCAGGTTTTTGTGAAGAAGTCGTACTTACTGGATGTGTGTGTGTGTATATATATATACACAAAGGTGTACGTTCTTAAAGTGTACGTATGCGTGCAGAAGGTATGCGCATGTGTTGCTATAGGTCAGTGTTGGATGCCAACTTGTCTACAACAACTGACAGTGAAACACAAGACAAATGGCTGACGTTAGACCGCTCCCTTCTCCAGTGAAACTTGAGAACAACACATTTGGAAAAGGAGGAGGGCTGGGGCGCTGGTATCTGAAGACTTGGGCGGAGGAGAGGGGCTGAGCGGCATAGACAAGATGAAACGATGCGTTACATATGGGATACATTGAACTGAGATAAAGATCAGGTACAACACTCGACGGTTAGATGTGTTATTGGTGTCAGAAGAGAGCTGTTGTGGGCTCTAGGAGTCTATGAATTGTCAAAACTAGACATTTAAAAAATGAAAGAGATACTCAGATAGATAATTGGAAGTTTAAAATATCATAAGTGGGTAGCACTAGGGAGCAGCGATTCTCAACTTGTGGAATTCCAACCGCTATGTCTAACAAATCGATAGTGACCAACCCACCAAGTCATTTAGCAATTAAACTGATTAAACATAAATCGAGAGTCGTAATGTAACTTTATAGCATAGAAGAAGCCTACTTTTGGCAGTAGTAAAGTATTCGCGCCAACATTCGCGTGAAACTCTGTGCAAGACATTTTCTTCAATATCAACCAATTGACAGAAGCCTTTCAGCGCATCCGTACGTAAAGTATAAGGAAACAAATAGTTTAAAACTTTAGCCCCATTATTTTAGCATATGTCTGTGGCATTTTACGTCTCGAGAGACGATCTTTTCCCTTTGCAACTTCTTGTGTGACTAAAGAGGCCAATCCTTGATACACAGCAGCGATCGCAGGTTGGGCATATATAATCACCAGGCGCCGTTGCATTTTCACCATTTTTTCTGCTTCTGTTGTGTGCAATCCGTGACCCTTCCTTTATGCTCTCTCTCCATGTGGATCTATCCAGTACCACCTCTTCCAAGCTGCTAGTGTCGATTTTGAAGAGCTTGCTTACATCCGTATAACGTAAAAATTGGCGTACAACAGACTCAGCCTACTAGTCAAAACGTCTGTTAACAGGGAAAAACGAGAACGTTGGACCAACACCTGTGCAAGGTTAGACCTAAGGGATAGCTCTAAGGCTTGGAGTCTTCTGAGAAATCTCGAAAATGTTGGGCGTACGAAAACAGCAACCCCATTATCTTCACCCAATGGGTTAACCATTTCATCAAAGAAGAAAATTGCCACCTTGTTAAACAAATATTTTGAGAAGATCAACAAGGCTGCCAAGAAGTCCCCAATGTCCAAAGCCATTGATAAAGCTCGCAAAGCTGATGAAAAAAAAGACCGAAAGGAACCACAGACCGAAAGTGCTGAGGGAACGATGAACTCCCCCTTCGCAATAGGCGAGCTTAATGCTGCCATAGGGAAATGCCAGCTTAAAAAGGCTCCCGGGCCGGATGGTATCACCCCCGAAATGCTTAAGCATGTAGGGGGGAAAGGAAGGACCGTGCTCCTGGCATTCGTAAATAGAACCTGGGCAGATGGTCATCTGCCCAGGGCCTGGAAACGTGCCACCATTATTCCTATACCAAAAAAGGGAAAAGATGCTTCCACTGCTGAGGGCTACAGGCCAATCTCACTCACATCTTGTGTGGGAAAGATGGCTGAAAAAATGGTAAATGAGCGTCTGGTTTGGTACCTTGAGAGTGCCGTGGGGGTGCGGGGACGGATATATTACTGGATTAGAGACTTCCTACAAGAGCGTACAATAAGAACAAGGATGTACGGAGAAGTCTCAGAGGAAATGACCCTCGAGCACGGCCTCCCCCAGGGCTCCGTTCTGTCATGCGCCCTTTTCACGGCCTTCATAAATGACCTGGCGGCTCAGCTAAAAGCTGCTATATGCTGATGATATTGTCCTTTGGAAATCCGGAAGGAGCGCAACCTCTATACAAAAAGTGCTACAAGAAGATCTCCATACGCTCTGCTCATACACACAAAAATGGAGGCTAGAATTAAACACCTCCAAGACGGTCTATTCTCTGTTCACGCTCGGGACTGGCATTCTCAGGCAACCGTTCCAGCTCTCCCTCAACGGAGTGGCTCTCAGCATGGAAAAGCTACCCAAGTACCTGGTGTAAATTTAAATTGCAAACTAAAAATGTGTGAGCACATCCAGGATGTTGTAAGAAAGGCTCCAGGGAAACTTTGCATTGTACGGAAGCTGGCATCCACAAAGTGGGGAGCCCGAGCAGACATGCTCCAATCCCTGTATTTAGGAGCAGTCCGATCACAGATAGACTACAGCCTACCTGTGCAAATTTATGGCTCTATGACTGCTCTTGAACTACTTGATAAAATATAGTCCCAAGCACTAAGATTTGTCTGTGGAACCTTTAGATCAAGTCCAGTAAATGCGGAGGGAAAGGTCAGTACTGACCTGCTATGAGCGGTATAAAAGGCTGGATGAATACCTCCCAGCTAGAAAACTAGTGGATAATTAAAGATGCAGAAGACGTATCCAGATGCAGTCTTTTATGCATCATGCCACTAGACTATCTGATGAAGCTGGCCTCTCCACCAACCGACAATACATTCAACGCTTTCATCCCCTTCCCCCTTGGTGTCGCCCAACGACCCGAGACATACGCTTGAAACTAGTAGACCCTAATGCCACTAAGATAACTCATTCATCTAACGACCTTCAAATCCTAGCTCTGGAGACCACTAATACCTTCAAGCCCAGTGCAATTTTTGCATACACTGATGGGTCGGCATCAATAGATTCTGGAAGAGCAGGCTATGGAGCCTACATCGACATTCTTGGCTCTTACACTGTCAAAATCTTTGGACCATGTGGTAGTGTTTGAAGTTTTGATGCGGAGACCATGGCAGTCTGTGAAGCCTTAAAAGTCATTGACTCTCAACTCGGCGAGGGACATTTAAGGGCAACACAGATTGTTGTGGTCACTGACTCAAAATCTGTACTACAGGCTTTGCAAAGCCCCGGACCATGCCCCCCCCCCCAATATCAACACTGTCATCATGGCTTCACATAACATTAAACAACGCTATGGCACCCCTGTAATTATGCAGTGGGTACCGAGTCACATAGGTGTGACTGGCAACACAATGGCAGACTCTTTGGCCCACCAGGGAGGGCAAATTCCACCCACTGATGAGGCTCTAAGCTTTCATCAAGCCCTAGCTATAATACAAAAAACAGAAATGGAAAAGTGGTTTGAGTGCTGGGACAAGTCCCAAAAAGCCTATGGAGTCTGGGAGCGCATGAGGCGCCCTGACCGCACTTCCCCGTGGTGGAGGCTGTCCAGGCCTAGCAAGCTATTATAGCACAGTGCAGGACATGCCACTGTCCTGTTGGCTATTTCTCGCGGCTATGGCCAAATTTTGATTCACGGTGCCCCCGCTGCGGGGAAGAAGAGGAAACCGTGCCACATATTCTGTTTGACTGCACCAGACTTGCTGATCTCCGTCTCGACAGGTCTGGGAAACCCAAAATTCTCGACCTGTATGGCGACATTTATGCACTAAGCAAGACAGCAGGGTTTCTGTCCAGGGCTTTTGCAAGAGAGGATTTGAGACTCTCAAGCCCTCACTCTAATGGAGTTTGATGAGTAGATCGCCATACAGAATTTTAGCATCTACTGGCAGCAAATCTGCACCAATGAAGAATGTGAGCTGGGCGCCAACAAGCGGTTTCTTAAGCTCAGTTTTCAAATGTGAAAATACATTCTTTTACTTGTTTCCTGTTAATGCCTCCAAAGTTCACAATGACATTGTCTACTCACTTTCCAGCCAACACAACACACTTGGATGACAAACTATTTCTCAACAATTTCTTTAAGAGATGTTGATATGGTTTCAGAAGTTTCATTTTCTGTTTGTCCAGCTTCAGTAATCTTGTCTGTGTTGCACCAGCTTCAGTAATCTTGTCTGTGTTGCACCAGCTTCAGTAATCTTGTCTGTGTTGCACCAGCTTCAGTAATCTTGTCTGTGTTGCACCAGCTTTACAATCAAAGTACTAAACTTGGAAAAGTTTCTCTGCATCATGGTTACTTGCATAGTTGTATTGACTACTAGCTAATGCTACTTAAAATCCCGTAGTACTGTTTTTATTCTTGCATATGCAATTTGTTTATCAGTTTCTGAAGCACGAGCTTCCATAGATTTTAAGAGCTTTCGGTTGAAAAAAAATTGACATTTACAGATAACGCGCATTTTCTCATGTTCTTATCATTATGTTATCATGTTCTTATCATATTTTCATCATGTTCTTATCATTATGTTATCATGTTCTTATCATATTTTCATCATGTTCTTATCATGTTTCGGTGTTTTCGCTGACAACATAATCTTCTAAATCTGTGCTGCCTTTCTTTGTGCAACCGTCACGTAACGAATCACAAACTCAGCTTGATTTTCACTCCACCCAACACCAAAACACGGAGCCTTGTCTTCCATTGATCTAAGAATGTACATCTCCTTTGAATTGGCTTATACGTTAGTCGAGATCTTGAAAACAAAGTCTAATTATTAAACACATACATAACAACAGCGAGTACGCAAATTTGATTGGTTGCTATGTATTATTGGTCATTATCAAATGTATTTATCATGCCACTCATTATGTAGAGGTTTTACAAATCAACAAGTGAACACTTATATCTTTTTGTGTTATAGGAGCTTTATATTTAAACCAAATGATATTTAGTATTAATTTCAATTGCTAGATTGTAAGACATTAAACAGCAGTGAAAAAGCTGGACATTTAGACACTTTAGACTAATGCCGGCCGGCCGGAGGACATGGCCTCTTTTTGCCGGACGTCTGGTAACCCTAAATAAACAGCTTTAAGAATGAGCTACATGCTAGACCAGGGGTCGGCAACCTTTTGAGTCGGAAGAGTCAAAAATTTAAACTTACACATTTTCAAAGGTTTGAAGAGCCACACATTTTTTTGCTAACAATAAATAGTGCTCGCATAAATATTTTTTCTATTTATTCATAAGAAAAATATCTTTTTATTTATATAAAAGTAGTACTTTTCACAACAAATTAGATAATATATATGGCATTATTAGATAATTACTTAATATGTATGTAAAAAAAAATTACAACAATTAAATATTTACATACAAAACGTGTACTTCACTAGAGCATGTATCTGAGCAGATCAATGGGAGCATTGGCTTTGCATAGTTTGAGAAAGTTTGGACATTTGGCTCATTACCGGTAATTGTTTTTTGTTTCAAACACGACTCTACATTTTCATTTGTTAGTTGGCTTCATAATTTGTTTTTAATTACATTCATGTAAAAGAACATTTACTCGCACGAATATGTCGATCTGAAGAAAGTCAGTACTCCTAATGCCAACTTCGTCACCTTACTGTAACATTCCGGAAGCCTATTCCATGCGTCGAATAGAAGTGCCTAAAATCGCGGCATTTCGTTCAAAGCTGTCCACTTTTGTTGCGTTACATATATCTCTGGAGCTCCAACTTTTCCAACTTGATTTTCAACTCAGTAAATTTCCCACTCCACAAAGCTTTACTTTTCAAATCAATCAATTGCATGTCTAGAGATCCAGTATCAATTCCAAACAGATCGATATGCATTTTCATACTGTTTGTGTCGAGAGGATTTACTCTGACTACTACCGTTTTGATTTGCTCAAATCTGTCAGCACATTTCTCTTTAATTTTTTTTTTCTAACTGCTGAAGTAATTTGTGCCAACAGGCAGGTCTAGACCAAACGAATGTGGTACCCTATGCGAAATGGATTGCGCGGGGCCCAGTCTGGGTAGGGATAAGGATAATTTCAAAATTTAGATTTTGTATTAGAATAAATTGCAATAAATTTGTATTAAATGAAAGCTGACAATTCCTTTTTTTTTAATCGCGCGTACGATTGGCACCCCAAAATGACACTTCTGTCTGTTTTTCAGGAGATTTTTATGGGTTTTCAGGAGATTTTAATAATTTCAGGAGATTTCCAGGACTTTTTTCGTGTAGGCCTGTATTTTGGAATTTCATGAGATTTCCAGGACTGTTTTCGTGTAGGCCTGTATTTTGGAATTTCATGAGATTTCCAGGACTGTTTTCGTGTAGGCCTGTATTTTGGAATTTCATGAGATTTCCAGGACTGTTTTCGTGTAGGCCTGTATTTTGGAATTTCATGAGATTTCCAGGACTGTTTTCGTGTAGGCCTGTATTTTGGAATTTCATGAGATTTCCAGGACTGTTTTCGTGTAGGCCTGTATTTTGGAATTTCATGAGATTTCCAGGACTGTTTTCGTGTAGGCCTGTATTTTGGAATTTCATGAGATTTCCAGGACTGTTTTCGTGTAGGCCTGTATTTTGGAATTTCATGAGATTTCCAGGAGGCCGCGGAAACCCTGTTATTTTATATCAGTTCTAAAATGGTTTAATTTAATAATTTACACCTAGAATTAGCGCGGGGCCTATGAAAGTGCGAGCCCACTGCGGTCGCTTAGGTTGAAGTGGCCTAAGGCCGGCCCTGCCAACAGAGGCACGGGTTTTATCAAGATATTGCTTTAGAAATTGAAAATGAAGTAATTTATCACCCTGAATATCTTCTGCAAAAAAAAGTATTATTTTTTCAAAACAAATCAATTTTTCTACTAAACATAGGCTGGGTTTCCCTTTCCTTACAGTTGTAGATTCAGCTCATTTTATTTCGCTGTTATTTCCACCAACTATTTGTCGTTCTCTAATTTAGGGAGATTAATGCCTTTGTCATTTAGGAATGTATTTATTGTCATTCATGTACAAAGCAAAACGTATCGACGCCTTACCTCATCGTACTTTATTGGGAAGAAGATGGTCGGAGTCTCCGTTTCGTTGAAGAATTCTTCAAATTGACGATGTGGTAGAATGAAAGAGCTTCTTGATGTATTCTTCAGTAAAACGTATTAAATTTCGCAGTTTATTTTGGTTCGAGGAATCCTTGTGGCCCTTCTATTTTTCTCAGTCATACTTCTGGCTCCATCAGTTGCTATTGAAAAGATTTAATCTAAATCGATCTTATTTCTTCAAGGTATTTAGTACGGCATTTGCTGTACCTTCGCTTCTGGTTTGTCACGAGAGCGGTAGCAATCCTAGAAGGTCTTCTTTTGGGCCTTGGGAAGACATATACCTGACAAAAAGGTCAACTTATGACTCATGTATAGCAAGTGATAAGCCAGAAGAAAGTTGAAAATTTTTCACCTGCAAATATGCTGCATTTGAAGATATGGGGGAGGGGTGCCCTAAAAAGCGAGTACAAGTGGCTAAAATATAAAATCGGTCCCTAATCCTCGTTAGTCAATTCAGAACGATTTTTAAATTATTATTTTTCGATAAAATAAATCATACTAGTCGACCCATGGCGTAGCATACGTCGCTATTTGCAGGGTCTTAGGCCACTGCAACCTATGCGACCCGAGTGGGCACCGCACTTTCATTTTACCCGCGCTAATTCTAGGTGTAAATTATTAAATTAAACCATTTTATAACAGATTACCTGATTTACCAAGAGCTCCTGGAAATCTCCTGAAATTGCAAAAAATACGAAAAAGTCATGGAAATCTCCGGAAATTATTAAATTATTTTGAAAACTCATACAAATCTCCTAAAATATATAGACAAAAATAGTCATTTGGAATAGTCAATATGGAATACGCCAATCCTACGCGCTATAGAAAAAAAAAAACAAAAAAAAAACGGCATTATGCAATACCATTAATTGTGGAATCAGGTGAAAGAAGCTTCTCGCGCCTCAAACAAATGAAGAATTACTTGAGGTCATATATTCTCGTAGATAGATTGAAACATTTGGTAATTCTTGCTATTGAGCGTGATCTATGTAGGAAATGGACTTTTTATGATATACTGTATGACTTCGCTAAACGCAAAGCTTATAAAGTAATTCTGTACGTAGTAAAGAATGAATAAAATGCAAAGACAAATTTCTTTTCTAATAAAAAATCTTAATTTTCACTTATTATCAGTATCCCTACCCAAACTGGGCCCCGCACAATCCGTTTCGCATAGGGCCCCGCAATGATTAAGTCCCCCCCCTTGCTATTTAGTGACAGGTGAATACAGAGTAGATTACTTATTCTCCCCCTCCCCTCTTTTTTTGCCACTAAAGCTACGAGGGTATCTCTAGTCCGACTTGCAGAAATAAAAGAGTGATCTTTCCATGACTTCTTGGTCACAATGGTTAAGTCCGGCCCTTCTATTTAATGACGGATGAATACTATTAGTTCCCTCCCCTCTTTTTTTTTCGCCACTAAAGTTACGTGGGGTAACTCTAGTCCGCCTTGTAGAAATAAAAGAGTGATCTTTTCTTTACTTCTTGGTGTCCAAACTGTTGAGACATGAAGAGAATTATATATATATATAGATTGGCTTATGGAACTTAAGAGCCGCATATGGCTCGCGAGCAGCGGGTTGTCGACCCTTGTGCTAGACAATACTGCCCGTCATAGATCATTGAAAGGTGTTTCTTCAATTGGATATTTGAAGGCTAGTAAATGGCTGAAAAGATTTTGATTAAAAAGTTTTTTTAAATAGAAGAGATAATTTCACTGTCCATTAGTATAGCAGCATAACAAGAACAAAAAATCTTTGTTTTATGTAGAATAATCTGTTATTGTGTAAGTTGTAAAGAAGCTGATCGAACAAACTCAGATTTTCATATATATGGAGGCCAATCCATTATTTAAGAACAAGTGTTTTCGTGTATCCGACATACATAATACGAACGTATTGATAAGTTATATGGGTGCTGTAGTCTAATATTATAGATGGGTGCTGTAGTTTGATTTTATAGATGGGTGCTATAGTATGATGTTATAGATTGGGGATGTAGTCTACTGTTATAGATAAAATTAAATGGGTGTTGTAGTGTGGTGTTATAGATATGAGTGATGTAGACTGATATTAAAGATGGGTGCTGTAGTCTAATGTTATAGATGGGTGCTTTAGTCTACTGTTATAGATGGGTGCTGTAGTCCAATGTTATAGATGGGTGCTTCAGTGTGTTGTTATGGATGGGTGCTGTAGTCTGATGTTAAAGATTTGTATATTTAATTCTTTCAGTTTTCATATTTTTCCGTTTTATTTGTTGACCTTTCAAGGGCCCTTGTTAATCATAAGCTGGGGACCAATGAACCACCTTCGCGCCAACGTTTCCATTGGCATGATTTCATACTTTGGTCACGTGGTGCACAAATATACATGGCCATAATATGATAGATAGTAGGTTACAAATATTAAATATCACATTGGGATACAATGCTGAGCTGCAATAATTAGTTCTAGAACTCATCTTATCGTATCAAATACAGACGTTACTTAAAAAAAAAAGAAGTGTTCCTTGGTCATTCTAGTCATGCATGCTAATCAATGACTTCAATTCTGCCAAGACACTGGTTTTCCTTGCTGGCAACCCATTCCATGCTCTAATAGCACAAGGGAAGAAGGAGCATTTGTACACATTTGTCCTAGCATATGGAACGAGAAATGTACCTATATCTTTGTATCTTTCTGAGTATTTTATAAGGTTTCTATTTGTATTTGGAGATGATGGTTTAGTGTTTGATGTATCATTGCACTATTTATATCTATATGGTGTAGCAAGCTGTGGCCCTATCATTGGATGCATTGTTTGCTATTGTAGAGAGGTAACATAGTTTGATGCAAATTGTTGGTGCCACTGTTTGATCCCGTGCACTAATGTTGTACGTGCACTAATGTTATACGACAGTGTGATGGCAAAGCAAGATATCTATATGGTGTCTTAGTGAAGTGCAATAGTGTGTTAGGTACAAGACCTGTCCTGGTGTGGCACAAAGAAAAGTGAAATAGTATCTGTCCTGGCAGTTCCAGAATAAGTCGACCTGACTAAAAAGTGAAATAGTCTCTGTCCTGGCAGTTCCAGAATAAGTCGACCTGACTAAGAAGTGAAATAGTCTGTGTCCTGGCAGTTCCAGAATAAGTCGACCTGACTAAAAAGTGAAATAGTCTCTGTCCTGGCAGTTCCAGAATAAGTCGACCTGACTAAAAAGTGAAATAGTCTGTGTCCTGGCAGTTCCAGAATAAGTCGACCTGACTTAAACGTGAAGTCATCAGGTCGCTTCAGTTTCTAAATAGAAAACAACAACAACAACACCTCAAACCTATTTCTTCTAACTTCGTGTATTGTACAATAATGAAATAATTGTATTTAGGTCAGTAAGTCAGTTTATGATTACTGTAAGTTGACATTGTAGGCCTACTGTATCGTTAACTTAAAAAAAAATCTGATTAAAGATTATCGATTTGATTTGGCTTCAAAATAAAAATAATGCTTTTATTGAGCTATTACAAACTCTAACAGTACCTTACAACATATTACTTGCATTGGTTTGTTATACCAACTGAAAATAATTTAACATTAGAGTAAATATAGACATCACAAAGCAAGGGCGACAATCGGTACAAACATTGCAAGTTAAAGTTCAGTCAGAGTACATATTCTTTTTTTCTTTTCACGGTTCTCGAAATAAAAAATAAACACTAAACCACACACACGCACACACACACGCACACACACACAAGCAAAAAAAAAAAAAAGAAAGATACTTTTGATATTTTAGTTTGAAATTCATTTTTGAAAAATTCTTTACTTTTGCTATTTTGTATGGTGATACACGCCAGATTTCTCTGACTCAAAAACATTGCATATACATGATGCAGAACTCTGTCCTAGAATGATTCCACAGAAAGAAGACGTGGTGGAGGAGCCGAATCCGAACCAAAGGGTCTTCATTTATAAGAGGTCTTGAAATTGTGCTGGTCACATGACACCCTTATTAACTAAGTGCCTCATCTGCTCCATAGATCGCTAGGTCTGAAAGAGGTACTTTTAACTTAAAAGTAAAGTTCCCTTTCAGACCTTGTGGTCTAGAGGGCAAATGATGTAAAGTTCATCTGTTTCTGTGGCATAGGGTTAACGAAGGTGTCATGTGGCCAGCACAACGACTAACCACATTTACTTTACCCCAACTAATGTCAGGTAGCCATTAGAGCTGGGTGGACTCAGAGTCTTTTAGATATCATCGTGACAGTCAAACGGACAGACATAACACTTTAAACTAATCTTAGAGGGCCACTAAAAAACTATGTTAAGGGAGAGATGTCTGCTACAGTCACCTAGAAATAAATAGAAGATAGAGATAAATGTATGGGAGAGATGTCTGCTACAGTCACCTAGAAATAAATAGAAGATAGAGATAAATGTATGGGAGAGATGTCTGCTACAGTCACCTAGAAATAAAAGGAAGATAGAGATAAATGTTTGGGAGAGATGTCTGCTACAGTCACCTAGAAAAAAAATAGTAGATAGAGATAAATGTTTGGGAGAGATGTCTGCTACAGTCACCTAGAAATAAATAGAAGATAGAGATAAATGTATGGGAGAGATGTCTGCTACAGTCACCTAGAAATAAATAGAAGATAGAGATAAATGTATGGGAGAGATGTCTGCTACAGTCACCTAGAAATAAAAAGAAGATAGAGATAAATGTTTGGGAGAGATGTCTGTTACAGTCACCTAGAAATAAATAGAAGATAGAGATAAATGTATGGGAGAGATGTCTGCTACAGTCACCTAGAAATAAATAGAAGATAGAGATAAATGTATGGGAGAGATGTCTGCTACAGTCACCTAGAAATAAATAGAAGATAGAGATAAATGTATGGGAGAGATGTCTGCTACAGTCACCTAGAAATAAATAGAAGATAGAGATAAATGTATGGGAGAGATGTCTGCTACAGTCACCTAGAAATAAATAGTAGATAGAGAGAAATGTATGGGAGAGATGTCTGCTACAGTCACCTAGAAATAAAAAGAAGATAGAGATAAATGTTTGGGAGAGATGTCTGCTACAGTCAACTAGAAATAAATAGAAGATAGAGATAAATGTTTGGGAGAGATGTCTGCTACAGTCAACTAGAAATAAAAAGAAGATAGAGATAAATGTATGGGAGAGATGTCTGCTACAGTCACCTAGAAATAAATAGAAGATAGAGAGAAATGTATGGGAGAGATGTCTGCTACAGTCACCTAGAAATAAATAGTAGATAGAGATAAATGTATGACAACCATCAATCAAAAAGACAAATTTCAGCCTAGGGTCCATCAAGTTAGGTCAAGGACACACAATAAACATACATTTGAAAAAGTAACTTACTTCAGTGGGTGGCAGAGGAAATACTTTTAAAAAATGTTGTCCCCCTCTATTGCCTACTTTATCAGAGTACAAACAAAGCCCAACTTTCCTAATAAAGATCAATTGAAATTTTTTTCTTTGCTAAATAAAAAAGTGTGTGTGTAAGTTATTGATTCAAACGATGAACTGCACTGTTACCTTTCTTCAGATGTTTACTATATATTGTTCAAATGTCTACTATATATTGTTCAAATGTCTTCTATATATTGTTCAAATGTCTACTATATATTGTTCAAATGTCTTCTATATATTGTTCAAATGTTTACTATATATTGTTCAAATGTCTACTATATATTGTTCAAATGTCTTCTATATATTGTTCAAATGTCTACTATATATTGTTCAAATGTCTACTATATATTGTTCAAATGTCTACTATATATTGTTCAAATGTCTACTATATATTGTTCAAATGTCTTCTATATATTGTTCAAATGTCTACTATATATTGTTCAAATGTCTACTATATATTGTTCAAAGTCCTAATCTTGTCGTGAAGCCAATTCCCCATGTTGATAAAACGAAGGCAACCTAGGATTTGGCAATGGCACCAACTGCTTTTAAATATCACGACAGCATAGAAGCAAACTATGTCTGGGCACTGGCACTAACTGATACGCTACTGACAACGAACATTAACATTGGCAATATACTACTAAAGGCGCCGACTGTTACAGAGATAAAACAATAGCTCGCCGCAAGACAAGACTAATACCAACTAAAACGTACACATGGCAGGATCAAAGTATACAAAAAACGCCTCAATGGAAATGTCACATCGCAGGATAAAGCTTAACTAGCATCACCTCGATGGAAATGTCACTATGTGCGACTTGTTTTCTCTTCTATGCACCGTTGGGGTGGCGAGTGGGGCAAGCAGCTCAGGTCCTCGGCAGTGACACTGTTAGTCCAATGTATATGTGTTCACTTGCAAACAATTTAGAGATTTAACCAAAGAAAAAAAATTATTTCTTGAATGAGAGGTTGGCCCTTTAGAAAACCTTCCATTAGATAATCATTCCATAACATCAGAGAAGCCAGCTTTAGATTGAACCCTATCTTCCCAGTCTTCGGTTCATTGAATGCGAATGAATGTTAAGAATGTAATATTAATAAGATGAATATACACTTGTATCTCCACATGAGGAAACTTGTTGCTACTAAATGAAAAAGACGAACGTAGTCATTCTATAGTTTTCATGTTATATTATTTACAATTAGTTATTTAGGTAATTTACTAAGCTAGCTTTTAAAGTAATATGGGGAAACTGGATTCGCTTTCACTGTTCCTCCTAAACCAATAGGCATCGAATCCTGGCATGGCGTCACTCTTGTTGTGTCCTGGTCCTCAACAACACAACAATTCAAACTTGCTCCCAGACCACCAAGTGGTGTACCTCTTGGTTTTGGTAGCTGCCTGTTTGTTCCGTCCACGTTCCTAGTTGTTGGTCAGTCAATTACGCTACGCCCGCGCCTCCATCCTTCAAGATGGCCAGTGGACTCCGTGCAGAATGGACATATTTCGTCACGTTTCAATGTCCAGACAAAGATTGATTAGCCAGAACAAAATCAGAATGTCAAGGTTACACTGGGCATGTTGACTTTCAACGTCATTCTCCGAGGTGGAGGAGTGGGGGGAGGGGATAACAGATCAACTTGACACACACACACACACACACACACAAACACACACACACACACACACACTTTTTCCCTTAAAGCTCGACTTCATTTCTTTTTTGTCCAATTGTCTTGATACTTAGAAATCTCAAAATGGTAGATAGCTGCCAGTAAACTAGAGTCTATTCGAACAAAAAATCCAGTAATAATTATCTGACAGAAATTTAATCCTTCAAACCATAAAGTGGATAAAAAAATATCTTCATGAAATAATATCGCAAGAACAATATGAACGTGAACCCTGATAGCGTCTAGTCTATCCCACTGCTCGTACAGTCCTATAGTATAGCTTCTACATTCATTTCTTTGTTAAGAATCCACATGGTAGAAAGCGTCAAGGTAGGCCTACGTCAGTTCTAGCACAATCATTCAATCTCAACAATGTTAAACTAAGGCACATTCAGAAATCTAATAATGATCTTGATAGCAATGTTTGTGACAGGGCTAGGTATACGGTATCACATTAATCCACCTTGTCCAACATTGGACAAACTAATCTACTAAGCTTATCGTTTCTCTTTACCTATATCTTACTGAACACTTTGCTTCAACGCACCAAATAGGTAGGCTGCATTCATATACAGTAGACTGAAATAGTCAGTGACCCGGTAATTAGTTCAGGTCATGTGGTCCATTTTTTGTTCGTTCGTTAGTTATTGAACAGGTGGGCCAGTTGAGTGACATGTGACAAATGTCAAGTAACAGTTTACCATCGCCTATGGAATTTACGTTTGTGATGAACATTGTAGTATTATGTAGTAGTATTATATGTAAAGGCTAGTATTGTAAATTTGCATAATTCATTTGATGAAAACCAAACTTATCCACAAAAACAAAAATAGCAGACAATCGTGTTAGAACTTGCTCCTAATATGGTGTTCCTGAGAGACTTGTAAAAAAGAACCTGTTGATAGTGTTAGGATATAGTGTTAGGATCTGAGACTTAGTTATCTGTGCCTGCAACACTGATCAGAGTACGCTATTGAAATGTTGGAATCTGAACTATGTCCTTCAAGTCGAGGCCAAAGTAATGCCTGACTAAGCACAACAAGATTCAGCTCGTGCGGGCCTTGATCTTTTTTTTTTTTTATTCTTCTTTCATTGTTGTTTTCCCCGCGTCCCCTCCACGACACACACACACATTTTAACAACTAAATGTTAAAGTTTCCCAAAAAGAATAGGGCATGCGCGACTGGACATTCCTTTGTTCAAGTCATTTGAAGGTGTATACAAACACACACACACACTCACAGACGCATACACACACACTATGGTACACGTACACAATATAACCCAGAAATTTAAACATAGAGAAAAGATCAATACACACACAAACACAAAGAAATTACACATTTTGAAATGAACTCAATCAACATGTGAATTAACCCTAACCTGTCATTACAAGATACTACTTATCCACAAAACTATATGAAAACAACTCATAGGTCAAGAATCTAGGCTAGACCATCAATTCATTTAGTGTGACCATCATTCCATCTAGAATGACCATTATTCCATGTAAAGTGACCATCATTCCATCTAGTGTGACCATCATTCCATCTAGAGTGACCATCATTCCATCTAGAGTGACCATCATTCCATCTAGTGTGACCATCATTCCTTCGAGTGTGACCATCATTTAAAATAGAGTGACCATCATTCCATCTAGAATGACCATCGATACATCTAGTGTGATCATCATTCCATCTAGTGTGAACATCATTCCTTCTAGAATGACCATCATTCCATCTAGTGTGACCATCACCAGACCGGGCGTTAGATAATAAATGGATATTCACATTTGACCATTAGTAAAAAAAACAATCACTCAGTTATAGATGCAGTTATAGATACTACAAGGCAGAAGAATAAATGTTCAATGACACACTGAGCCACCCAAAACACAAAGAAAACAAAAACAGATAAATGTAAATTTCTTATAGAACACACTTTATAGAGAGCGTTTTCACACCAACTAAGAAGCGGCCTCCGAATGCCTGCAGGTAACAGGTTTTAATATTTTCAGCACGTTTATCAGAAGTTCTAAAATACATGTACAAAGTGGTAACAACCAATCAAATCCTCCCTCTCTAGACGTGTACGGGGTGAAACTGTTGCAGACGTGATTGTATTGTTTGGCCGACAGACCGCATGATACCGCGAAATGCAAAGATATAAATTAATTTAATGTTATTTGTTAGAATGGAATTGGATGTTGAATATTTCTAGGTATTTTCACAAGCTCTATCTGATGAGCTAATATGTCATTTTCACAAGTTCTATCATACAGCGCTCCCCCAAACCCCATACCTGTAAAAAGAAGGGTCACCAACATTTTTTTTGCTGACCACTGCACTAATTGTAATATAGAATACGTTTTAGCCATATATTACCCGCGGCTCACGGGTCTTAATTTGCATATCACTGTCGATACAGTCACTGATAGTGCTTTGGAAACAAGTAAACGAAATAATAATGCTATAAGAAAGCGAATGCGTGAATTTAAAAAATAGTATGAATGGAGCTATCAAAATGGCTAATCAACCTAAATCCATTATTTTAAATAAAAACATTGGCCTGTTGGTCTACATATATTAAGATCTAGATCTAGAGTCTAGATACTATTATAATAGATGTAGACCTACTATTAAAAGAGTGAATTCAATGGCTCAAGAAGCTTATTAATTATTGTATGTTAGTATATTTAATATCCCCCATATAAAGCCTCATGTAGCCTGTCCAATCGTAGTATGTTTACATAGCGGTGTGCACGACACATGAATGGGACTATTTAAAGGCATGTTAACATGGAAGCTATAGCGAACGAATGTATGAATAATGTTTTAGGGTAAATTTGATAAAAATATGAAATGAATGGACTTTATTTTGTATGTTAACGTGTTAAAGTATAAAGTAGATTTTTAGTTAGACATAGATCTAGATCTAGACTAATCTAGAGTTAAATATTGGCTTGGATAGAGCTCGTTCTGCGCGTTTTTATTAGATGTACGCGATTAATGAATGAATATATCTCAGCTTCGCAGCTTCAGCGAACGAATGTATGAAAAATGCATTATAAAAACAAATTTGAATGTTAATTGATTAAAATATGAAATGAATGGACTATAATTAGTATGTTCATGTGTTTAAGTTTAAACTATCTTAGCGAAGAGAAGTTCTATCATCTTAGGGTTGAATTAGAGTTTTATACCTAGGACATTTCGGTATTGTCTAATGAAAGAATGTACCTCAGGAATTCTAAATTTGCAGATATAAGGAACGAATTTATCTAAAAATCCTTTTGAAACACAAATATGAAGGTTAATTTTTATTTTAAATAATGAAATCAATGGACTATGTAAAGTGCGAAGTTCGAGCAGCCCCGATTTGTCAAGAGGTTCGAACAGTTCACTTTTTATTGCTAAAAACTTTTTATTTGAATGTTTACCAAATTACTACTATATTGCTTCTGCGCATGCACCTTTTTTCTTTACTTCCGACACATACTATTTCCTTTTCCTTGTAAAGGCTAAGTACATGGTGAGGTCAAACTCAGGAGGTCTAGAGTTATTCTTTTTTACTACCCGGTAGTGAAGGAAATGGGTAATGGGCTTAAGGCTATTTTTAAGTCTGATTGCTCATCAGCTTAAAGAGACTATTTGAAGTTGTGGAGGGTGGGAAATGGTGCAATGGATGGTGTTCTTGCGCTGGAGTAAAAAGAAAATGACTTTATAGTAAAAATTAAATATTAAAGCATGTTTTAAGATATATTTTCTTTGATCTGTTCGAACCTTCCATCAACCCGATCGAGCTTACTAGCTGGGGAAAAATGCGCTCGAGGAAAAGTACGCTTGGCGATACTTACCCTACACCTCTTTGACTTCGTATTTAATTTTAACTCAGCCTAGTGATACATTAAATCCAATTTTTTTTATAGAAAAAAGGACGAGGAATTCAGAGATACTATCAGTTTTTTCATAGGTCAGACCGTTACGGTGCTATAAAAATCCAAACGTGAAAATTGCTGCCAGCGGGCTTAATGCGCTCGAACTTCGCACTTTACTATATTTTGTATTTTCATGTGTCAAAGTACAAAACGGAGCAAAGTGTAGTTTAAAAATTAGATCTAGATCTATAGATTTTTTCGATTTATACATGGTAAACATGTCTTAGATCGATGAAATTATAACACTTTCATAGAGTTGGTCAATTTTTTTTTTTAGTGTCTCAAGTTTGTTTTAGGGGTAAAATACATACACTACGGTCCCAGTTGGTAGGCATATCCAAGGAACATTTATGCCAAGTTTTATCAAGATTTGTCAAACGGTTTTGATTTCTATTCGTAACACACACCACACACACACACACACACACACCACACACCAAAACACACACTCACACCACACACACACACTCATACACACTAATACACACACACACACATACATACATACAAACATACATACATACATACATACAAACATACATACATACATACATACATACGCCTTACTTTCTACTTTATAGTATATATATATAACTAAGTCAACTAAGTCACCTATTCAGCTCTACTCAACTAAGTCACCTGGCCAGTTCTACTCAACTAAGTCACCTATTCAGTTCTACTCAACTAAGTCACCTATTCAGTTCTACTCAACTAAGTCACCTATTCAGTTCTACTCAACTAAGTCACCTGTCCAGTTCTACTCAACTAAGTCACCTATCCAGTTCTACTCAACTAAGTCACCTATTCAGTTCTACTAAACTAAGTCATCTGGCCAGTTCTACTCAACTAAATCACCTATCCAGATCTACTCAACTAAGTCACCTATCCAGTTCTACTCAACTAAGTCACCTATCCAGATCTACTCAACTAAGTCACCTATCCAGTTCTACTCAACTTAGTCACCTATCCAGTTCTACTCAACTAAGTCACCTATTCAGTTCTACTCAACTAAGTCACCTATCCAGATCTACTCAACTAAGTCACCTATCCAGTTCTACTCAACTTAGTCACCTATCCAGTTCTACTCAACTAAGTCACCTATTCAGTTCTACTCAACTAAGTCACCTATTCAGTTCTACTCAAGCTACAGTTTTCTTGTTTTAAATAAAAAGTACAAAGTAAATCTCAAACCTGTAGCCTTGAACTTGAGACATTATATCATTATATCGGTAGATTGAAAAGAATCACAACGATATTCCTTTTCTAGGTTCCTTTAGTTTGACACAGTTAATTTGTTTGTTTCAAGTTCTCTTGTCATCGCTTATGTTATACTATAGACCACAACAATCACTTGAATAACGTTTTAACGTTGGTTGCAATGGAAATCGATCTGTTCTGTAGTATTGAGTCTTGATCATAACATTAAAGATGTGTGGAGAAAGTTCTCGTTGAATGTAAAATAGATTCGAATTATAAGTAGACAAGATCTATTAAGAAGTCTAGATCTAGATCTAATTTGGTTCTCTGAATGGAGAGAAGAATTAACTGGTATCACCGATGGAATGTCATTTGTTTTACGCGAACGCCTCAAACAATATTGGAACAGCCCTCAAAACACTTTGGGGGGGGGTGTCAGATTGACGACCTTTAACCCTTGACACAAAGACGTCACTTATAGTATTGAACAGCAGAGGTAAACGAAAAAGAAGGAGTGCGGGGGAAAAAAGGTGAGGAGGGGGTGTCCTCACACCGCACAAAATTGAGTGTCTATTGAAGTCGAGCAAGTCGTGTGAATAGTTGTCGGGCCGTTGTAGGGCGTCGAGGAACACAATGGCCACGCGAATAGCCACTGAGAAGTACACTTCATGCTTAAAAAATGTTAGAAAAAAAAACAACTTTGCCGTAGCCTGGGGGATGAAGTCTATGTAGATGTGTGTTGAGTGATAGGCAGATTAAACATTAGTATGAGAACCAAGTGTAGTAGCTATATGTGAATGGATGGTGTGTGAATCATAGACATTAGTTATTACATTTTTTTTACTTCATTAGAAACATTAACAGACATTTAATATACTTCCTGACATTATTCTGAGATCTTCAACAAAACAGTAGATTAAAGAGTCACGTAGTTAGGTCTATTTTCTGTGTGGAGTAACAATATTAGGCTTACACAAAACATTCAAGCGATATTTAGGCCCTACAAATGCAAAAATAGGTCTACTTAGTCAAATTACAAAGAACAGTATTTTTAGTTAATTCTAATCATCTACACTTCGATCATCTGTAAATAAAATATTTGTTTTTTGATTTGATTGGGTTGCCTCCCTGACATTTACAGCCATATGTTATGTTTACAAATATAATTGACTTACACTACTACTTTTGTTCATTAACAAATAACTCTTATTATGTCATGATAAGTGCATACTTCCAAGAGGCCTGGTGGATCTCATTTAAGAAACGTTAACAAGAAAAGAAATGACTCGCTGAAGCCATTACCGAGTCAGAAACCCCATTGACAACGAAAAACATGCTGAGAGTTACTCCCTTAGAGCACGTGAGAGGAAGCGAGGAGTGAGTCTTAAGGTTGCCTTATCCCCGTACAAGGACAACCTATGTGTCGGCCATGAACCAGTATTCTCTCTATCTAAACCTTGTCCCAATCGTCCTTCGTACAGAACTCTGCATTCGTAAAGAATGTGTTCTATTGTTTCGTCGTCCTCCATGCAATGGCGACACCGTGTGTCGTAATTTTCCTTCCACCGTCCGAGGTAAGCACCAATTGGACAGTGGCCGACCCGGAACTGGGCTAGGACTGCCTGTTCCGCACGATTCAGTTGCCACCATGCATCTCTTTTGTCTGGTCTACTCATTGCCCGGTGAAACTCACGACCCTTGTCCGACGAATCCCAGCCGTCGTGCCAAAGTGTCAACATGCGTTTGTCGACCAGGGATCGTACACTTTGATACGTGCACGGTTCATCATGTTCGAGCGCCGTTGCGACCGCGGTTTTCGCGAGCTGGTCAGCCAAGTCGTGGCTGACCACCCCACAATGGGCGGGCACCCATTGCAAAGTAACGTTCACTCCGAATTGTAGGAGACGCCCTCCGACCGTTAGGACGTCCCATACCCTTCTGACACCTTCATCCAGCCGTTCTAGGGCCTCTAGTGCGTCCACCGAGTCCGTTAAAAGGACTAAGTCGTTCGCTGACGCAGTCCCGTTACGTACCATCATAGCCACCCAGTCCAGTGCCTGGAACATTGCTTCGAGTTCAGCCTCGAGGCTGCTTTTCTGCTGACAGGATCCCCTGAGCTCGTCACTTTCGGGATTGCCAGAGAGTCGGACTACCGCCCCGTACCCAGCTTTCACCGTTCCCTCGAGCGTCTGCACAGAGCCGTCTGTGTAGATGGTGGTTACTCCGGCTGGATATGAAGCTATAGTCTCTCTGGCTGCTTGTAGTAGCCGTGTGGGTTGACTCTGCCTCGTCACCACTGGGTCAAGTAGGTTTTTCCGAATCTTCGGCATGCCGAGGGCCTCCATCGGGAAGATAGAACCGGACGGGGATAGAGCAGCCCGCTCCACCGGCAGATTCGCCTCTCTGACCAGCCCACGCGCCACATGCATGAAGCAGGGCCGGTTTTTGAGGCGTCTCCTACCCTCCCAGTTGTCGACCAGACTTCTGAGTGGGCATCCATCCTCCAGCCGCATATATCTCTCGTGAGCTAGTATGACGGCTCGCTCTCTGCGCAATTTCAACGGTGGAATGTCTGCCATAATCTCACCAGCGGCAATTGGCGTTGTCCTAAAGGTTCCACAGATTAGTCTTATGGCTTGGTTCTGAACAGCATCTAGGCCTGCTAGAGTCGTTTGCGAAGCCCAGACCTGAACAGGAAGACTGAAGTCCATGTGAGAGCGTACTGCACCCATGTACAGTCCTCTCAGCACATCTGCTCTCGCTCCCCACTTCGTTCCAGCTAGTTTCTTCACGATGTTCAGCTTCTCGGAAGCTGTTTCTTTCACTTGTTGGATATGATCGCACATAATCAGTTTCTGATCGAGAATTACTCCCAGGTACTTGGGCTTTTTATCCCATTCCAGAATCTTGCCATCCATTCGTAGCTCGACAGGTTCCTTCAATATATCACGACCCAGCGTAAACCATGAGTAAACCGACTTCGAGTGGTTTACCTCAAGGCTCCACATTCTGGCGTAGCAGGATAGAGTTGTTAATGCCTGCTGGAGAGTGCCATTGAGCTGTTGGCGATCCCTCCCTGACTCCCACAACACGATATCATCTGCAAACAACAGCTTCTGACATTGCAAAAGGGCCGGCAAGTCATTGATATAGACCAAAAAAAGCGTACAGCTGAGTGCCGATCCCTGCGGCACCCCTGCTCGAGTGGAAGTTTCCCCGACACGTGCTTACTAAAACGAGTATGTACCGTTCTTTCCGTGAGGAAATTCTGGATCCACTTAAGCATATATGAACCGACACCTAAGTTCATCAGTTTCAACAACAAACCGGGCCTCCATACTTTGTCGTAGGCCTGCTTGAGATCGATAAATACCGCTAGCGTCGACTGACCAGGTCGATTTGTGTTGCCCCACTGGAAGCCATCCGCCACTTTCTGCATGAATGATCGATCGCATTTCGTTGCCTCCTGAACCCGCCCTGTTCAGGAGCAATGAGACCTTTCGTTTCTAGGAACCATGTGAGCCTTCTGTTGACCATGCGTTCAGCCGCCTTCCCGACGTTGGACGTCAACGAAACGGGTCGGTAACTTTCTGCACGATATGGGACCTTCCCCTTTTTGAGCAGGGGAACAATCGTTGCCACTCGCCAAGCCTTAGGAAAATCCCCCTTAGTCCAAGTACGATTGATCAAATCCAACAGTTTCCTTCTGCCAATAGGACCGAGATGTTTCAGCATTTCGTTGCTGATCCCATCTGGCCCCGGTGCCTTGCGTAACTTGCACTTCCGAAGTGCAATATCTAGCTCTCCGTAGGTAAAAGAGTTAATGAATGTGCTCGTCTCGTCCTCGCCGTAGACATAACTGCGTTTCGCTTTAGCCTTCATGATGCCGTCTAGAGCTTTCGACACTTCGCTCCTCTCACCCGTCCTCGAGATGGCCGCAAAAGCATGGTTTAGAGCGTCCGACCGTTTAGAGTCAGTGACCACCAAGCCTTGAGCCGTTTGCAGGGGCGCAGCTGCTTTTGGTTCTTTCGCCCTGGTTAGGTTGTTGAGAAGTTTCCATGCCTGTCGTCCGTCCGCAAGATCCAGGTTATCACATGTCTTGGCCCACTTCAGTCTCGTACCCTCCGCAATGGCTTCCTTTACCTCCGCCGTAAACTTGTTGTAAGCTCTCCTGGTTTCATCGGATTTTCGACGACTGTGCTGCCTACGTGCAGCCCGCCTCAGTCGGATTAGGCGTGCCAAAGCGGGAGACCAAAAGTGCCTAAACTTGCGCCCCCCGTAGGACCTCGGGATAGCTTTTCGAGCGGCACCTAAGATGGCTTCGACAAAGAGTCCGTAAGTCCGGTTTATGCAATCTGCTTGGATATCCAATCCGTCCAGAGATACATCCGATGCACTCCTGAACAGATCCCAGTTAGCACGATTATACACCCATTTTGGTTCTGTGTATGGGGTACTCACGTTGAGCTTTGCGAGTTCGATTGTGACCAAGACCGGCAGGTGATCGCTACCGACGTCGTTGAGCACGTCCACTCTCGACTGTGACCTTAAGTCAGTTGACACCAGTGACAAATCTGGCCGTGACAAGCCCCCATGCCCGGTGTGCATAAAGGTCGGTGAGCTGTCTTTGCCCTGCAAAACAACCTGGTTTGTTTCGTCACATATCTCAAGTAGTCGACGCCCTCGGATGTCTGTTTCCTGACATCCCCACGCTGGGGACTTAGCGTTAAAATCACCTGCAACGATCGTCCGTGTACCAAATGGCTCACGCAGTTTGAATTGCAACTCAGACTTAGGTGGATTGTAGAGGTTTACGCATGTGAATCGCTGACCATATTTGTACACCTCCACTGTCAAAGTGTCAGTCCCACCGGGTCCCGCAGGGGCGCTGGATTCCACTACTCGGGCCGTAAGCGTATTTCGTACAAATGTTACTAATACCTGGCACCTCGAGCAGGAACACCGGTAAGCTGTGAAGCCATAAAGAAGAGGTGGCCCCTCGTCTGAGCGTAGAGTAGGACATCTGCCTCGTATTGCTCTGCTATCGTATAGACCTCGATCCGTTTCAGTGAGAACTGCCGATTCAGATTGAGGTGGATAATCCGAAGCTGTTTGCTTCGGTCGTAACCGGGTGGGAGTGCACCACGTTCCCTCGCCTTGCCTCCTGGTGCGTTCACCTATCGGGTTTTGGTGAATGAGGGTGTACCACGTCCACTTGCCTTGCCTCCTGGTACGGTCACCTTTCGGGTTTTCGTGGGGGGCACAACTCCCCCGTTTGTGCGTGAGGCCATCGTGGCGCTCTGGGACAGTGGGCTGGGCCCGGGCGTCGCGCCTGGGGGATGCTGGCCACCTGACTCACATCCTAGGGTATTGCCGGTTTTGGGGGGGGGGCACGACTCCCCCGTATGTGCTTGAGGCCATCGTGGCGCTCTGTGATAGTGGGCTGGACTCGGGCGTCGCACCCGAGGGATGCTGGCCACTTGACTCACATCCAGAGGAAACCGTTTCCTCCCGTGTTACGTTGTCCGATAGTAGCACATTTTTCGACCACAAACCTATCGAAGCCGTTGTGTGGACGGGGCCTATTAAACCGGTACTGTCCATACCCGCATTTTCGAATTTTGACTTTTGCATAGATAGAGAGAATTTCGCCCCGGGGGGGGGGCGGACTGGTTGCATGTTAGACACATAGGCCGTCCCCATTGTTGAGACAGTAGCTGAATGTCTTGGACTGGTGCCCAAGACCGCTGAACCCATTGTCGGCACTGCGAGCTTGCCCTCGAGAGAGGGGAAATTTACCAGATTCGTTCTACGCGTTATATCAGGAGGCCAACCGATAGTCAGTGCTTATCAGGTTAGTCTTCATCAATAAAGTATTATCAACGATTTTTATTAATGTACTTCCTGAAGAATCAGAATGTATACACAAAGCTATTGACATTTCCACAGAAATTGATGTATTGGAAACGTAGACATTTATTTCAGACATTGACTACTTTATCCAGGGTGTATCTAGGGGATCAAGCACCTCTAGAGGACAGCCAGTCATAACCTCTAAGGAGGGTAGCTTTGCTCACTCTTGGTCACCACTCGGTACCCAACTCTCACCCGTGGCTCCCAGTAGCTGCAGCATGCGCAGCGGCCACACCCCATAAACGGCTTTGACTGGTTGGCTAAACCAGGTAGAAGGTATCTGACGTGTCCGTGTCAAACCTAGCATGTGAAATCGGGATTTGGCGGCTTCGACGAAACGTCACAATAAATAAACCAATCGGACATAAAAGCAGCGACCAGAACAGCGCTGTAGACCACTCTAGAGCAGGACAAGACACACAGAAAGCCTCTGGTCATCCACTGCAACCAAACTGGTCCCCGGATGTCTTGATCAAATCTTGCTTCTGGAAAAAAGATTGTCTTTAGGGCGAGAAAGTTGCGAGATACCCCTGACGTTCACCAATATGGACAGCGCTCAAGTCACTTAGTAAAACTAATACCTTAGCCAAGACATAGAAAATAGTTACAAAAAATCACGTGACCGAAGGTGCCTGTCCAATAAGACAGACTTTAAGATTTAAGGGATGCTTCATATTGGTACATGCCAGTATCCAGGGCCGCCACGAGGGTCCACGAGAAATTTTAAATTGCCGCTTCCCCCCTTTTTTATTCCAGAAAAAAAAATCCATTAAGACTGAGCTGTTCTAAAAGTGCCCTTTGATTTAAATCCATCTTTTGTAGACCATTCCGTAATTTCCCTTTCATATTCGCCCCCTTGTTGTATCCATGAAGTACAACCATGAAACATAAACTAGGAACAATTTTTTTACAGAAATCTGACATTTTGGTTCTTTTTGAAAAACATTAAAAACTTATCAAGTTCTGACTACTCACTTATGCTCCTGTATTTGTGACGATCATAATTGATTAGCTGCCGTTGGTATATTAAAATGAATAGTGTAATTAATTATGATCAATATACAATATTTCGATAAATACATGGTTTAGGTTACATGGTGTAGATGTGGTTATGTTAATTTGTTTGTTTTTTATGGTAAGTTAAAGCGTAATCCAAAAAAAAAGCTCGAACTACAACAGCTCGAACTACAACAGCTCGAACTACAACAGCTCGAACTACAACAGCTCGAACTACAACAGCTCGAACTACAACAGCTCGAACTACAACAGCCAATGACAGTAGAACCTTTTCAACGTTCCTTACACTTTCATGATAATATTCACGATTGTATTTTGGAGACGTGTGCATTGTATCCACAATCATATGACATAGGGCCTAGACGGATTCAGAGTTGCCTACACATTTTTCCAACAAATGAAGCAACTCAGCACTGAATATTTTTCTTGAGTTTAATACAAAGTAACTAATCCAAAGTACAAGTCACTTAAACAATGACTTGAAATAAAACATAGTGTGAGCTTGCGCTGCCAGAGCTAGTTTTATATGCAATTTTAGCTATTTTTCAATGTATTTTTGTTGTATAGGTTAGATCTATTTTTATATATTTTATTTTTATAGGTAAGTGTCAGATTTTATAATTGTACTCCCGCATATTTTTTATATAGGTTAGTGCGGGATAGTATAAAAAGTGATGTACTACATGCTGTCTTAAAAACAGTTTCGTGTACCGTTGACCAGTGGTCAGTATAGGATGTCTGTGTGACAGCCGAAGATCTTTGTGGTCTGTCGTGTAATTATTTTATTATTCTGTACCTGGGACGGCCTGCTATTATTGCTGCTGAATATAACTGCTGAATATAGCTGCTGAATATAACTGTTGTGTTATTGCTGCTTTAAGCTGCTATTACTCTGCTGCATTTATTAGTGCTAGTGTTATTGTTTTTGTAGATCTAGCCTAGGGAATCTAAATCTAGTGTTATTTTGATTTTGTTTTCGTAGTGTTGCCTTAGTCGGTTTAGACCTAGTGGCTTAGTCTGTTCTTAGTGAATAGTAAGGTACTAAGGTGTTCTTGTCTTAGTGTTAATGTAGGTCTAGGTCTAGTGTAGTAGTTGTAGTGATTTAGTTAGATAGTTGGTTTTATCCTTTTTTGTTAGATAGTTGGTTAGGTTAGTTTGTTGGTGTTTGTAGTGGCATAGATTTAGAGGGTTTTAGTTAGTTGCTAGGTTCAGTTGTAGTGGTTAGTGTGTATATATATATTATATATTTTTTTTGTGTATGTTAATAAAGTTTCGTTTTGTTTATTTATCCTAAACTAAAGATCGTTATCTTGTTTTCATTTAGGTTAGGTTAGTATGTCTGGTTACTTAGGCGACTCTAGCCCCTTGGTCGTAGACTGAGGTGTCACAGACTGAGCCCACCCAGTAGCGCTAACATCTGCCTACTGTGTAAAATTTAATGTTGAGCAGAGAAAAGGTCTCCACTCAGAGCCTACTGACCTGCTCACAATAGTAAGGCAGTGTTTCTCATAATCCAGGGTGGCGACTCCCTAGATAACAACATTTTCGTTCGAATCCCCTTTAGAAGCTGGAACCCAGAGGCACGATGAAGGCTTCCACGGTGAGGTGTTTTTTAAAGAATGTAATAAAAAAAAAGAAAGTCAAAATTCTTTAGGTTTTATTTATCATTCATATTAATTGAACACTGTGTATAGAATCCAAAGTTACGTAATGAAAGCTCATTGAAAGGTTGATAATTGCTGGCCTGTAGCTCCAAACAGATAGTACAACTGAACCAATGAAGGCGTTTTATATTTAAAAAATATTTTTTAAAAATTAAACTTTAAATAACTCGAACAAACTTCTTTGTGAACAAAGGCTTAATACAACTTTTATTGTTAACAGATTTAACTAGAGATGAGATATAGATCTAATAGTAATGAAATAAACTGATATTTAAACAAATACTAGCTGACAACAACAAAAAAGTCTTTACTCTTTCATATTATAAGTTCGTCTCACATTGGCACTAGGTACGTCGACATCATCATTGTCGCTGCAGAACCAACCAATCCATTGCTTCACTTCTTCTCACCCCACGTCCCCATAACACACACACATCTTTTGTCAGGACGTTAAGTCCTGCCTTCCTCCATATGAGAGGAACTATAGCGCACCCATCCTAATGAAAATGGTTGTATAATTGACTTTTTAATTACCGGAAATAGATATACTTACATGGCGGGGTATTCGACTCAAAACAAATATTACTAACAACCCGCGAAAATTCAAGGCTAGAAATGAGCAGGCGCTTATGGAAAAAAAATCGCGGGAATCCCTCGAACGCTGCTCTGTTTTTTTTTTCTAGTTTCCAAAATAATTAAGTACGAATTTCTTTTATATTTTCAAAGGATAGTGGAATAATTAGAATTTATTTAAAATAATTAAGTAATGTTTTTCTATTTAATATATTTTTTTAAAGTAACCTTGGAATGATGATTTGGCCGCCTCCAACGTCTGCCGCCTGCGTGCAATGCACACATTGCACAATAGGTAGCGGCGGCCTTCCGGTATCTTATGATAAACAGCAATTTATTTATTAAACAAATATTTTTAAAAAGCTTACCTAAGCGAAATAACAGAAACAAAAACGCTACCATATATCTCTATGCTGCATGAATATACCCCCTTTTCTATTTAAAACAAAATTATTTAATTACCACCAATTGATTACCTAATTATTTTTTTATTGTAATCCATTATAAATAATTAAGCAACATTTCAACTTGATCCGATTACGTTACTTCAAAAGAGAAGATTAATTCCTAAGCATTTCTTTGTGTCCATCATTCATGCAATGTAGTAATGGGAACTGATTCAAATAACCAATTTCATTTTCAAATGGCACTAGGTAGAAGGAGCACTTTGTAGAGCTTATAGGAATTTGTGCTAGCATATGGGAAAACGTTTATGCCTTTTTCTTTGTGTATTTCTGAGTATTGTTTAGGTTTTGTTTTTCTATTTGGTAGATATGGCTGAATGGTTGTATGGACTGCTGTCTCGAATTGATTATACCGGGTTCGAACCCTGCCCGCTGCTATCCTCCGTCGCCCTGCTGGAGTCTTGGGTTAAGATCTTCATCAGCACTTGGATTATTATTATTTGGGCATAATATCTAGATCCGTTTTTCACTGTTCTAAATCTTGATAAAAAATCACAGACTATATAGTTAATAATAAAAACTGATTTTAGATTATACGCTGCAGCCTCTTTCGGTTTAGCTATAAACCTCAGGAAAACAGAAGTCACCCAATGAAACATACTCAGCCCCAAGGATCACCGTAAACGGAGAGCCCCTAAACGTGGTAGACCACTTCACATATCTGGGTAGTGTGGTATCCAATGACGCCCCACTTTCAAGGGAAGGGACAGAAGCGCTTTTGGACGCCTTCGGGCGAGAGTTTGGCGGAATAAATCGCTCCGCCTGCCAACGACAAATTCCCTGTCTACCAGGCGGTGGTTCTCTCAAAACGTTTATATGGCTCTGAGACATGGACACTATACAGAAAACAACTAAGACTACTTGAGCGCATTCACCAAAGGTGCTTGCGCTCCATCATGGACATACGGTGGCAAGACCGCACTACAAAACAGCGCCGTTATGGACAGTATAGAGGGATTTCTTATGGTCCGACAATTACGCTGGGCAGGGCACGTATCCCGTATGAGGGACGAACATATGCCAAAGGCAAGTCTTTTTTGGTGACCTAAAAGGTGGTCGACGTAACAGAGGCGCCCAACGGAAACGCTTTAAAGACCATCTTAGGCGCAAACTTGCCTTAGCTGACATAGAAGAGAGCATCTAATTGCATGCGGCCTGAGAACGAGACAGCTGGAGGTCACTCACGAAGGCCGCGGGATACACATTTGAGATCAAAAGAAAATCCGCTGCCGAGGACAGACGCAGACGGCGAAAATAAAATCTAAATCGACCACCTGCGGACAATGGTTATGCTTGCCCTGGGTGTGGCAAAATATCTAGTTCACAGCTGGGACTGCGCAGCCACGGGAAATATTGCATTCTTCACCATCATCATCATCATCAAGCTCCATTAGAGTGAGGGCTTGAGAGGCTCAAATCCTCTATTGCAAAAGCCCTGGACAGAAACCCTGCTGTCTTGCGTAGTGCATAAATGTCGCCATACAGGTCGAGAATTTTGGGTTTCCCAGACCTGTCGAGACGGAGATCAGCAAGTCTGGGGCAGTTAAACAGAATATTAGGCACGGTTTCCTCTTCTTCCCCGCAGCGAGGGCACCGTGAATCAAAATTTTGCCATAGCCGCGAGAAATATGAACTGTGCTATAATAGCTTGCTAAGGCCTGGACAGCATTCACCACGGGGAAGTGCGGTAAGGGCGCCTCATGCGCTCCCAGACTCCACGGGCTTTCTGGGACTTGTCCCAGCACTCAAACTACTTTTCCATTACTGTTTTTTTTAAATTATAGCCAGGGCTTGATGAAAGCTTACAGCCTGATCAGTGGGTGGAATTAGCCCTCCCTGGTAGGCCAAAGAGTCTGCAATTGTGTTGCCATCACACCTATGTGACTCGGTACCCACTGCATAATTACAGGGGTGCCATAGCATTGTTTAATATTATGTGAAGCCATGATGACAGTGTTGATATTGGGGGGCCATGGTCCGGGGCTTTGCAAAGCCTGTAGTACAGATTTTGAGTCAGAGACCACAACAATCTGTGTTGCCCTAAAATGTCCCTCGCCGAGTTGAGAGTCAATGACTTTTAAGGCTTCACAGACTGCCATGGTCTCCGCATCAAAACTGCAAACACTACCGCATGGTCCGAAGATTTTGACTGTGTAAGAGCCAAGAATGTCGATGTAGGCTCCATAGCCTGCTCTTCCAGAATCTATTGATGCCGCCCCATCAGTGTTTGCAAAAATAGCACTCTGTATTAGTGGTCTCCAGAGCTAGGATTTGAAGGTCGTTAGATGAACGGCTTTGCTTAGTGGCATTATGGTCTACTAATTTCAAGCTTATGTCTGGGGTCGTTGGGCGACACCAAGGGGGAAGGGGATGAAAGCGTTGAATGTTTTGTCGGTTGGTGGAGAGGCCAGCTTCATCAGATAGTCTAGTGGCATGATGCATAAAAGACTGCATCTGGATACGTCTTCTGCATTTCCAACCATCTACTTTCTTGCAACTTCCTGGATGTGCTCACACAATTTTAGTCTGCAATTTACACCAGGTACTTGGGTAGCTTTTCCATGCTGAGAACCACTCCGTTAAGTGAGAGCCGGAAAGGTTGCTTGAGAATGTCTCGAGCATCAACAGAGAATAGACAGACTTGGAGGTGTTTATTTCTAACCTCCATTTTTTGTGTGTATGAGCAAGCGTATGGAGATCTTCTTGCAACACTTTTTGTATATAGGTTGCGCTCCTTCTGAATTTCCAAATGACAATATCATCAGCACATAGCCGCTTTTAGCATTTTAGCTGAGCCGGTAGGTCATTTATGAAGGCCGTGAAAAGGACGCATGACAGGACGGAGCCCTAGAGGAGGCCGTGCTCGAGGGTCATTTCCCCTGAGACTTCTCCGTACATTCTGGTTCTTATTGTACGCTCTTGAAGGAAGTCTCTAATCCAGTAATATATTCGTCCCTGCACCCCCACGGCTCTTACCTTATAAAGCAACCCAGGCCGCCATACTTTATCATATGCCTGTTTTAAGCCAATAAAGACTGCGTATGTGCTTTCGGTCCTTTGGAATCCATCTGCTACGCTCTGCACAAAGATGTTGACTTGGTAAATAGCGGACATTCCAGCCCTGAAACCAGCCTGTTCTGGAGCAATAAGACGGGCACTGTCAAGGTACCGAACCAGACGCTCATTTACCATATTTTCAGCCATCTTTCCCACACATGATGTGAGTGAGATGGGCCTGTAGCCCTCAGTAGTGGAAGCATCTTTTCCCTTTTTTTGGTATAGGAATAATGGTGGCACGTTTCCAGGCCCTGGGCAGATGACCATCTGCCCAGGTTCTATTTACGAATGTCAAGAGCACGGTCCTTCCGTTCCCCCCTACATGCTTAAGAATTTCGGGGTTGATACCATCTGGCCCGGGAGCCTTTTTAAGCTGGCATTTTCTCAAGGCAGCATTAAGCTCGCCTATCGAAAAATAGGGAGTTCATCGTTTCCTCAGCACTTTCGGTCTGTGGTTCCTTTCGGTCTTTTTTTTATCAGCTTTGCGAGCTTTATCAATGGCTTTGGACATTGGAATTTCTTTGCAGCCTTGTTGATCTTAGCAAAATATTCGTTCAACAAGGTGGCAATGTTCTTTTTTGATGTTTTATTTTCTTTGAAGTTTATTTAATTTTAGATTTTTCTATAAATTTTTTTAGCGTAGCTCTATTATTTCAATTTTTTTTTTTATTTCATTCTTTGGAGAATTAGTCTAATTCTTTTAGTTTGAAAGTATTTTTTCAGAAGAGGCTCATACTTCAAGACATTCAAGTTTGGAATAAGATGTGGGCTCTACAGAACTCAACATGCCAGTGTGACATTAGCATTTAGGTGAAGTTATTTAAACATTATTGAACCTTCATAAATGTTTTGTTTTGTTCGTTTGTGAATTGTTTTGTCTTGACGGCCGTTAGACAAATGTTTTTTGTTAAAATACGTATTGTATGTTTTAAATGTTAACATGTTTAATGTTGTATTTTCTTTGAAGTTTATTTAATTTTTGATTTTCTTAGAATTTTTTTTTAGCGTAGCTCTATTATTTCAATTTTTTTTTTAATTTCGTTCTTTGGAGAATTAGTCTAATTCTTTTAGTTTAAAAGTATTTTTTCAAAAGAGGCTCATACTTCAAGTTTGGACTGTGATGTGGGATCTACAGAACTCATTATGCCAGTGTGACATTAGCATTAAGGTGAAGTTATTTAAACATTATTGAACCTTCATAAATGTTTTGTTTTGTACGTTTGTGAATTGTTTTGTCTTGACGGCCGTTGGACAAATTTTTTTTGTCAAAACCATATTGTATGTTTTAAATATTAACATGTTTAATGTTTTATTTTCTTTAAAGTTTATTTAATTTTAGATTTTCTTATAATTTTTTTTTAGCGTAGCTCTATTATTTAATTTTTTTTTTACATTTTCGTTCTTTGGAAAATTAGCCTAATTCTTTTAGTTTGAAAGTAATTTTTTAGAAGAGGCTCATACTTCAAGACATTCAAGTTTGGACTAAGATGTGGGCTGTACAGAACTCAACATGCCAGTGTAACATTAGCATTAAGGTGAAGTTATTTAAACATAATTAAACCTTCAACAATGTTTTGTTTTGTTTGTTTGTGAATTGTTTTGTCTTTATGGCCGTCGGACAAATGTTTTTTGTTAAAACCGTATCGTATGTTTTAAATGTTAGCATGTTTAATGTTATATTTTCTTTGAAGTTTATTTCATTTTAGGAGTTCTTATAATTTTTTTTTAGCGTAGCTCTATTATTTCAAATTTTTTTAAAATTTCGTCCTTTGGAGAATTAGTCTAATTCTTTTAGTTTGAAAGTATTTTTTCAGAGGAGGCTCATACTTCAAGACATTCAAGTTTTGACTGTGATGTAAGCTCTACAGAACTCAACATGCCACTGTAACATTAGCATTAAGGTGAAGTTATTTAAACATTATTGAACATTCATAAATGTTTTATTTTGTTTGTTTGTGAATTGTTTTGTCTTGACGGCCATCGGACAAATGTTTTTTGTCAAAACCGTATTGTATGTTTTAAATGTTAACATGTTTAATGTTTAATTTTCTTTGAAGTTTATTTAATTTTAGATTGTCTAGCTTTGTTATTGTTGATATTGTTCTATTTGTTTTTGGACGTTTCCAAAGTTTTGTTTGCATATGTCCGACAGACTGTTTTTTTTCTTCTTTGATTGTTTGATATCTGTTAACTTGATTTGTATTAGACAGACTGCTTGTGACATAGGGTGTAGGGTAAAGGGAAAGGTGAATTGACAGCCATATTCTTGAGAATATTCAGAAACCTTAAATGTGATTTGACAACAATATTCTTAAGAATAGTCCTAAACCTGAAATTCCCATTTACCTAGCTCATGTATGGCTCCTCGTGCCACACCCTGGACAACAGTCTTGGCTGACTGTCTAAATACATGAGTGAAATTCCTTTTTTTACTAATCAAAATGTTCATTTAAAAATGTACTGGAATTTTTTTTGAAAAGGATCTTTTGTAAATGATGATTTTTGTATTGGTTTGTTTGAAAGAAAAAATAAAATAACTTAGTATTTATACATAGAAAATGTTTGAATGTACAAATTGAGTGACTGACTCTTATGGTAGACTTTTTATGTTTTAAGGGGACATACGAGTCGGAAAGAAGGAAAAAAAAAAGTTCTCCATTTAGAATAAATATTTTATATTATCTTAATAGTACTTAATTAAACAATTGAAAAAATATAGTTTTTGACTTTATAACTTTACTGGTTGTCATGGAAACAATCCAAGATGGCCGCCAAACAAACTATAATTAAAAACTCAAAAAATACTTAAGATAAATAATTAATTTTTACACATAAATATCACACATGACAAGTATTAAAAACGCATGAAGGGAAATATTGTTATCTTTTATTGTCTTTTTTTAATGATTTTTTTAGTGTTGCAACCTTGAAAAATACATAAATATTTCATAATTCTAAACTTTGAAATGCTAAAACAAAAAAACTACTTCAAATATCAAAAAGTGTCTACATGCGTTTGTAGATATCTATGTACAGAATAAGTATGCCAAATATGAAGTATGTAGCTCAAGTAGTTTCAAAGCCTTAGCGTTTGGCAGATAGAGATATAATACAAAAACAAAAAAAGGAGAAAATGCAAAAAAAACAAAATAAAATTTCAATTACAAAAATTTTGTCAGGAAAATACTAGATAACATGCATGTAATTTATAGGTTAGTATAATAACTATCTGAAAACATAAAAAAAATATCAATATTTAGTAAAGGGCATATTCTAAATTTCATATAAATATAGCAACCAATTGGTAAAAGAAAACGCAAATTGTACACAATTGTATTACAGAGTAATATTTCAAACAAAAAATCTACTTATTGAGATATCAAAAAGTTTTTGCATGCGTTTGTAAATATCTATGTACAGAATAAGTATGCCAAATATGAAGTATGTAGCTCAAGTAGTTTCAGAGCCTTAGCGTTTGGCAGATAGAGGTATTATACAAAAACAAAAAAAGGAGAAAATGCAAAAAAAAAAAAAAAATTTCAATTACAAAAAAATTATCAGGAAAATACTAGATAACATGCATGTAATTTTATAGGTTAGTATAATAACTACCTGAAAACATAATAAAAATAGCTATATTTAGTAAAGGGAATATTCTAAATTTCATATAAATATAGCAACTAATTGGCAAAATAAAACGTAAATTGTACGCAATTGTATTACAGAGTAGTATTTCAAACAAAAATCCAACGTACGCAAATATCAAAAAGTTTTTGCATGCATATGTAGATATATATGTACAGAATAACTATGCCAAATATCAAATAAGTTCCAAAAGTAGTTTCAGAGCCTTAGCTTTTGGCAGATAGATATAATACAAAAATACACAAAAAAAAAAAAAAAATTCAATTACAAAAAATTATTCAGAAAATCACTGAATAGCAAATATATGTTATTTACACTTTAGTATAGCAGCTTTTAAAAATAGCTATTTAGTATATTCCATCCAGATTACATTATAAAATAATATATTATATACCGGGTATAACATTTAGCAACCATAAAGAAAAAAAAACTTGATAAGAATGTAGGATGTATCTGAAACTCATGATGACTGTTCAGTAGTTCTGTTATATCTTTACTATTCATCTAGGGAGTTCTTTAGATAGCATATATATAATTGTCAGTTTAGATAAAACTTGCTAACATTTTCTCTTGAGTTAAGGTATCAGAATATATTTGAAAATGTTGATCTATATTATTTACATAAACATAATCAGATGGTGTTGTTTAAATTTTGCTACTAATATTAGTTATTACATTTTTGTTTTAAATAATTAAAACAGCAGCTAAACTGTCAATATGCTCTAACAATAATGAATAAAAACAAAAAAAATTATATAATACAAAAAAATATTGACAGTAGTATTGCTAATGAGCACCAGCACCATATACATTCCCATCTTTGGCCAATTGCTCTCTGACTTTTTCAAACCGAGCTAAAGAAACAGTCTTTCTTCTTTTTCTATAATCCTCTTGGCTAGTAGTGTCAGACTGAATAATTCTTTTATCATTGACCTTTTTTAAATTATTTAACGTTACATAAGAAACATCAATATGCATCTTATTCATCACGTTAATTAATTCGTTGGCGCCAGCATTAAATATGGACACAGCTCTAGCAACACTGCCTTTCACTCTGCCAAGTCCCATGAAACCTGTTTTGGGACATCTCGCCCAAATCATAGCATTAAGGCTTTCGTTGTTGTTCTGAGTACCACCATGAGCCATTCTTTGAAGCAAGGACTCATCTGACATTCTTCGATAAATTGGAATTAGCTTGTGAGCCACCTCTAGAGACAAAAACGTTGATGCCTTATGATTAGAGTGGCTGTCAGGGTCTTGTCCCAACGAAACAGCTTGTTGGTACCAGCACCAACTATTTTCTCCTAATGGACATTGTCGATGATGGTGTTCAGTATCTGTAGACATGGAGTGGTATAATCCTGCCCAAACAGCATTCCTCATTTTGGACACATCTGGAATATTGTCTATTATAGCACCACGATAAAAATTTTGCAAACTGTCACATTTTTTTTCTGTTAACCTGCCAACTCCTCTGCCACCAAGATAGCTTTCTTTGGCAAGTTTTCGAAGCGCTGTCCCCATACGTTTATGGGCATGGTTGATACAGTCAAGTTTAGTAACAGCTTTATCAGCATATGGCTTAGACTCAAGCACAGCTTTAAAAGCAGAAGAATCTCCATCACTCAGCATCTCCACATATCTAAAATTATATTTTGCCACAGAATTACAGCACTGTCCTGTTCCATAGACTTGCTGGATTTGTGGTGATTAGTACAGCAATCATGCTGTTCTTTCCAAACTGCGAGGTCAGTTGCACTCATGCTCTCAGCTTTCTGTATGTGGCATGCATGGCAGTACTTAGATCTAATATCGAAGTCGACAACAAGACCTGTTAGTAAATCGATGCAGACACCTACACCATAAAGCGATGTAAAGCCTCGCTTTTGCCAGGTCCCATCATAACTGACTGAAATGTCAATCAAAGGGTTTTCTCCTCGTTCAATGGCTTCCCTAATGTCATCATCCGTCTCTGCATAAGCTTGACGTATGGTGTTGGCTGTGCGGTAGAGCATGTCTTCCCCAGATTCCACTTCACAGTCTGAAGAAAAAACAAAAAAACATTAATTAAAATGATTTACCGTATATAATATATATATAAACTTTAAAAAAAAAAAAAGATTTAGATCTCTAGAGAGCCTACATTGGCTACATCATAGTGATCATACTACATGTATTTTTTTATCAAAAGTTAGAACTTTGTAAAGATTGACTAGATTAATCTAGATTCTAGATCTATAGTTACTAGGTCTAGATCTATAATTTTTATATGGTAAAGATTAAAATTTTTAAAGAAATAATTCTAATAGTAGATTAATGTGTAATTTAACATACCTGTGATTTTATTATCATGGTCTTTAAAGGCTCTCTGGCTGATTCCAGAAATTCCTAGGACGCTGCTAAATATCTGCAGAGAAGTGAAACCCTTTCCTATCTCATGGCTGTATAAAACCATCTTGGTGTTTATTTCAAATGCAACATTTGAACAGTTACTTTTATGTATTCTTGGAGATGAAAACTTTGATTTAGTATATCCGCAACTACTACAACATAACTTCAACTTTGATGCAAACCCCATGTTTTCATCTTTTATAACTCTAATAGTCAAACTTGACTGAAAACAATTTGGGCATAATGCATCCGACATCAAATCAGTAAGCTGATTAGTATTAGCAATAGTCCATAATTGCTCTGTTTCTTGTAGATCTAGATCAATGGCACTTAGAACATCAGTATTTATTGAAAGACGGTCTAATTTCGATCTGGATGCACCACGTTGTCTTTCTGATGCTGGATCTAAACTACTACTAGGTCTAGATCTAGAGGAATTTCCACGCAGCTTGCCAGATAGCATAACATTTCTTGCTTTATTGAGCTTCTCTAGCATTCTTCGTCCCTTTGGTCGAGGCATTTTAATGTAAAAGATATTTTCTTTGATGTTTACAAATGCCAAACAAATGAAACTGTCTTGTGCAAGGCTTTCAGTGACTTTCACTACAAGAATGTGTTTATGCTGTCGGCCATTTTGAAACGCCTTTTCCGGATGAAACGGCACATTCTGATTAGTCGCTTTTTTCCGAGTTTTGCCGATGTGCCATATAAGGAAATTTCCGTAGTTTATATAGCTCGGAAAAATACGAATTACAAAAAAAACATATAAATCCATTAGTTTGAACCCCAGATAAACATATAAATCGAATCGTGACCTTTCTTTTGATGTATCGTGGTCCTAGTTTTGTTAGATAGGTAATATCGTATCCAAGGTGTAAACATTGATAAATTTCGATAATTTGTAAATAATCACCAAAAGGTGTACATGTTCAAAGTCAAAATACACATATTTACAAACATTTTTATGCTAAAATATAATATGATTCATATAAAAAAAAGGTTAAATTTTCAAAATCTGAAAGAAAAAAAAATCGAAAAAAAAATTTAAAATTCGTCATTTTCCGACTCGTATGTCCCCTTAATTATTATTATGAAAATTTTTAAAAATATTTTAAAGATTGGTAGGAAGCTTATTAAATTGTTGAACATTGTTAATAATGCTTTTTAATCACATTACATTACATTATTAATTATTAATCCTTACATTCTGCTTTTTTTTTTTTCTCCAGGCCATAGTGTTTTCAAAGAAGAGAAAAAAATGAAATCAGTAATTTCACAATTAAATGAATTGTATTTTCCTGGCCACTCATAATGTTTTATTGTTTTAAAAATGTATACAAATGTATTGTATATTAAATTAACAAAATGAACATCTTTTATTTGTCATTTAATTATTTTGTATTGTATATTGCAAACGTGTGGTTTGATTACCAAAAAATACTATTATATATATATGCACATATTTTGTAAAACACAAAAAGAAAGTTAAACCATTTTTTTCTACTTATATCATTTTATTAATTGGTCATCATTTTGGCATAACAAATAATTATTTAAAAAAATAACAATACATTCACAAATAAACTGGCTACTAGATCTTGTAGATCTAGATTAGATCTAGCGTATCATCTAGCTAGTTTATATATTTAAAAATCTAATTTTAAATCAATTCATCAGACTTAATCCCTTAACATAAGCCATGAAAGTATCCTTAAGCCTATACATAAGTTTGCACTCGTTAATCTTCTTTCACCTTAGACTGCAATTAATTATTCATTACATCACAAATATATAGGCCACTTTACACAATAAAAGGATGGCTGCCTGGTCGTGCGGTTTGCGCGCTGGACGGTCGTTTGGATTCATCGATTGGCCCGGGTTCAAACCCTGCCCGCTCCCATCCCCCGTCTACCTGCGGGAGGTTTGAACTAGGAAGTAAACTATCTTAAACTCTAAAGGAACAAATGAAACATGAAATATTTTTTTCTAACAGTTTATTATTATTGAAATAAGCAAAAATGAAAAATAAAATATTAGGCCTACTGACAAAAAAAATTGAAAGATCTTGTAGGCCTATATCTAGACTAGAGTTTGAGTTTTTGGCACACCGGCACACTTTAGGTCATGTCGTGCCCATAATCCCTAAAAGGTTACTCTCCCTTCATACCACCGGGACAAGAGCTTAATTTTATGTAGTTAAGTTATTAAAAACAAGGTCTAAAATAGTTAAGGTAGTGAACATTTAATAATTTAGTAACACTCTTGTGTAAATATTATATGTTCACAATTTCACAAATCAAGTTGTTACTCGATTATAAGATAACTTTTATTACTTTTTCTGTGGACATACCACAGCTGATGACATTGTTTTTGTTCTGGGTGGAATGTTGGCAAGATATTTATTATCTCCATATTTAAGTACCAAGAATTGATTTAAAAATGCATAGTTATGTGTATGTTTTAAATTGTATTGTAATAACTGAAGGGAGGCAAACTTAACGAGACATAGACGTTTATTTACACGGAGATATGATAAACACAAAGGGGCATCTATCTTGAGTACAGCAACTCCATATTGGCTCTCTCCTTGGGCGGAAATCCTTTCTCTATCATGTCAACATCCGAATTGTTTAGTCACAGATAGTGCGCACCTTCTTTCTGCACAATCTTGGATGGCGGTGCGCATGGCAAAGTCATAACAGTATCATACATACGGGCGCACGCGCGCGCACACACATTTATACATCTATAATACATTTCCTCCATTAAAAAATTGTCCTGGGAAAATGCTTCTAACCCTGTACTACACATTCGTCCCCTACCTCCCTCACTTTCCCCATTGTATTTGGTCCTTTGTCCCGTTATATCTCTCTTACTTCTTTCTCAATCTTTGCACCGTGGCTTGCCACGGCTCTTTCTTCTCTTCCCTTTTCTCCCTCTCTCTCTCTCATTAAACATAATTTACTGAGGACGCGAGAAACAAAAATCGATTCGAATTCTTATCTCATATAATACAGACGTTACGTCAAAAAAGATAATGATTATAATACGTCTTAAGCGTCATGCATCTAGTCATGCATGTTAACCAATGACTTAAATTCTGCCAAGTCACTGGTTTTCCTGGCTAGCTCAGGCAACCATTCCATGCTCTAATAGCACTAGGTAAGAAGGAGCATTTATGAAATTACTTTTAGGAAACGTGGCCAATGTCAATTCCTTTCCTTGGCATCAGCAAGTCAATAGAAAGATTAATTCATTCCATCGTCTTTCTCGTTTCGCTCTGTCTGTCTGTCAGTCCAACTCTCTCTCTCCTTCTCCCCCTCCCCTTACGGTTCTCTATATTCTCTCGTTCTTTTTTTTTTTTTTTTTAAATCTAAACAATGTTTAATTGTTTCATAGTAAAGTAGAGTTCCCTCTTTGACCTTGCGATCTATAAGGCAGATGATGTAACGATAATCTGTTGTTTTTTTTTTGTGGCCCACGGTTGACGAGGGTGCCATGTGACCAGCACAACGACCAACCCGGACCAACCGCCTTTACTTTTTCCCAGCTTATGTCAGGTACCCATTAGAGCTAGGTGGACTCAGAGGATCCCGAAATTAAAAATCCCTGTCTTCACTAACATGATTTGAACCCGGAACCCCCGTCGGTTCGAAAGCCAAGCGCTTTACCGCTTGTTGCAGCCAACGCGCCCCCTCCGTTTCATAGAGAGAATATAAATTTGGTTCTCTCTTTTTCTACTTCTAACCTTTTTGATTTCTCTGATTTGTGTTTGGATCCATACTCTCTCTTTTTTTTTGCTTTCTTTCTTTAACCTCTTTCTAAATGGCTCTTTTCCACTCTCTCTTGCACTTTATCTCTTTTTATCAATTATGTTCTGTTGTTCTTTAATTAATTATTCTTTAATATCTTGCGTTCTCTCATTCTGCCTCTTAAAATCTAAATACACGGAAGAAGAATCCACGGAGTAGTAGCCCTGTTTCAAATGTTTCTTTCTACACATTGTGTAAGCCTTCTACAAAACTACACACAGACTTTGCTTTAAATTGTGCATTAGATCGCCTGGTCAACATTATCCCCCCTCCCGCCTTCTTTTCCCACCAAACACACAACAGGTTTTTAAATAACTACATTACTAAGTTATTTTGTTAAGTGAGTTGTTCTCACCTCCCAGTATCAGTTTTACTAGAACCTCCATGTTGACCAGAATGGCTAGCGGAACTGGACAGTTGTTTACTTTGCAGGTTGTTTATATTTGTGTTTATATCAAATAATTACAGTTTACTAGATATTTTCTAAGGTAATTATTTGTAAAATTAGGCATACATATTCATTTCAAACAACAACATTATTGTAAACAGTAACTTGTGTAAAATGAGTCACTTACATTTTTTTTTTTTGATGAACAAAGTCTAGAATCTTTAAACATCAATATTATTTAAACAAGACACACGGCATCTAGATATTGGTGATTTTTTTCAAACACTTTTTGTATTTAAATCGTATACATTGTATGGGCGTTTAACGTAGATGAGTTTCATTTCATTCAATAGAAACTTGAACCGTTTCGTACATGTTTTTTTGTTTGTTTCACACAAAATTTAAGCTTGTCAGCTTCAGAATTTTTTAGGCACAAAGCATCATTTATTAAGATCTTTGAGTTGACCTTAAGTTTATTTGTATATTAGACCCTAGTGACTAGTTGAAAGATAAACAAAATAAATTACAAAATCAATTTAAATATTCTGTATTTAAGTGCCTTAGGAACATAAGGGCTAGCTGTTTACTCATTTGATTGGAACTTTATGGCAAGCTGGTTGATCTACTCATTTGATTGGAACTTAACATGCTGATGTTTGAGGACTTCAATCAAGTGATGAAAATAAAAGGTCATGTTAAACATTTTCTATAAAACTATTCAAGTTAAGATTTGTACTAATTTCTACTCTTTCATATCTGTACTCTGTCTACTTTATTTGTTTTTTCTACATTTAAGATTGCTACATTTTGGCACACAAGTGTTTGTCATAGCTGATCATACTATTTCACCTATTGATTCTTGTTTGCTATTTCTACTATACGTTTGCTACAAGTTTTGGGTTGTTGCATGCATTTAATTTGTTAATTATTTGTGTTCCATTATTGCAGTAGTTTAGGGTTTATTATGCTAACTGCTAGTGTTCAGGTTTGTGCTATTAACTGCTAGTATTAGGGTTGTTGAACTAATTGATAGTGTTGAGGGCTGTTACACTACTGCTTGTGTTGAGAACTGTTACACTAACTGCAAGTGTTGAGAACTGTTACACTAACTGCATGTGTTGAGAATTGTTACACTAACTGCTAGTGTTGAGAACTGTTACACTAACTGCTAGTGTTGAGGGCTGTTACACTAAATGCTTGTGTTGAGGGCTGTTACACTAACTGCTAGTGTTGTGGGCTGTTACACTAACTGCTTGTGTTTAGATTTGTTGCACTAACTGGAAAACTAAGTATGGATCTTTACTAATTTCTTCCATTTATTTTTTGTTTGGTCTTTCCTATCCCTTTTTATCACTTGTCACTTTCCTTTTCTTGATTGAGTTTGATCAGCCCAGATAGAGAATCACTTAATAGTTGTCTTATCTATTTTGTGTTTTTTTCATAATCTGATTTGAGGGAACCATCCTTAATGCTAGTAGCATATAGTGGCTTTATTAGTAAGGGTCTTTACCCTCTGTGGGTATTGATGAACCTGCAGTGGCAGACTAGATGGGAGCTAGCCCTTCAAAGATCATCAGTATATTTTTTTGATGAAAGTGGTAGTACATTTTGTACTCGTGTGACTATTATCATAGTAACTGTTGGGTAAAGATTGAAAGCATGCCGTTAACATCTCTGTTTTGTATATTAAGTCTTGTTACCTGTTACTGATCTAGTGGTGGGTATATATAGGGTGGCAGAGTATTTAAAGTTTGTTGTCCAATACTTCAGGAGAAGAAAACCAGTATCTCATATTAAAAGTTCACAATATTTAAGACATTTTAGATAATTCATACATGACGAAAATTCTTAGTTTCCAAAAAAGGAAATGAATAAAATCATAATTTTTTTGGTACATCATAAAGAAATACAGTTCACCTGAACTTTTTGTGTAGTAAGTTCCATACCTTGATGCCAGGAATACAAAAATTTATCAGGCAATATTAACTAAAGGACAATGTTGAATGAAAAAATACTTCAAAAATACTTTGTAATAGAAAAAAGACATCATTAAAGTTATTAGTATTTTGGAAACACCATTCTTGACATTTGCTTGAGTTATGCTATAAGTTCATCAAATCAAACACAGCAAGAACTTTCAGAGACACTCATTGTTGAAATATATTGTTCATGCTTGTTGGGAGAGAAAGCAAGCTGTATAATACATACCTTTATACCCTGCATAATAACAATTGTTGTGTGGAGGAAGCAAGCTATGTACCTTTATACTCAGCACCAAACTAATTATTGAATGGAGGAAGCAAGCTATGTACCTTTATGCCCAGAACAAAACCAATTGTTGGGTGGAGGAATCAAGCTTATTTAATTTTATACCCATCACCAAACTAATTGTTGGGTGGAAGAATCAAGCTATGTACCTTTATACCCAGCACAAAACCAATTGTTGGGTGGAGAAATCAAGCTATGTACCTTTATACCCAGCACAAAACCAATTGTTGGGTGGAGGAAGCAAGCTATGTACCTTTATACTCAGCACAAAACCAATTGTTGGGTGGAGGAAGCAAGCTATGTACCTTTATACCCAGCACAAAACCAATTGTTGGGTGGAGGAAGCAAGCTATGTACCTTTATACCCAGCACAAAACCAATTGTTGGGTGGAGGAAGCAAGCTACATAGCCTACCTTTATGCCCAGCACAAAACCACTTGTTGGGTGTAGGAATCAAGCTATGTACCTTTATACCCAGCACAAAACCACTTGTTGGGTGTAGGAATCAAGCTATGTACCTTTATACCAGCACAAAACCAATTGTTGGGTGTAGGAATCAAGCTATGTAATTTTATACCCAGCACCAAACTTATTGTTGGGTTGAGAAAGCAAGCTATATACCTATATGCCCCACCAAAAAAAAATTTTGGGTGGAGAAAGCAAGCTATGTACCTTTATACCCAGCACAAAACCAACTGTTGCGTGGAGGAAGTAAGCTATGTAGCCTACCTTTATGCCCAGCACAAAACCAATTGTTGGGTGGAGGAAGCAAGCTATGTAGCCTTCCTTTATGCCCAGCACAAAACCAATTGTTGGTGTAGGAATCAAACTATGTAATTTTATACCCAGCACCAAATTAATTTTTGGGTGGAGAAAGCAAGCTATATACCTATATGCCCAGCACAAAACCATTTGTTGGTTGGACGAATCAAGTTATGTACCTTTATACCCAGCACCAAACTAATTGTTGGGTGGAGAAAGCAAGCTATATACCTATATACCCAGCACAAAACCAATTGTTGGGTGAAGGAATTAAGCTATGTAACTTTATACCCAGCACCAAATTAATTGTTGGGTGGAGAGAGCAAGCTTTATACCTTTAGGCTCTGCAAAAACCCTATCAGACAAAATGGTTTTCAGTCTGTAGGCAATGACGATGAAGACAGATATTCTGAATGCAAATCGTGATGCTTGATTTCCATGCAAATCCTGGTTGAGCAACATGTGGAAGTGGACCTAAATGCATTTTAAAACTTAATAAGAATTAAAATTAAAAAGCACAGTTATAAGTTTAAGCCACTGTAAAAAATAATATACATCAAAGATAACTTAATTACATTTCTATATTGTAGGTTAGAGGCACAGTGACTGTGTGATAAAGGGCTTGGCTTTGAAAGTAAGTGGTTCTGGGTTTGAATTCTGGTGAAGACTGGGATTTTTAAATTATGGGATCTTTAAGGCACCTCTAATAGGTACCTGACATTAGTCAAGTAAAGTGGTTGGTCATTGTGCTTGCCACATGACACCCCCATTAACCATTACTTACAGAAACAGATGATCTTTACTTCATCAGCCCCATAGATCAATAGGTCTGAAAGGGGAACTTAACTATATTGTAGATTGATAACATAAAAAATGTGAATAAAAACATTATCAGAATATGTTATGACAACATGTTTGACAAATTGAGTTTGTTTGGTAGCAGATTTCATGCATTTATGCTATTTGTTCTGAATTGAATTTTCTCATTGTTACTGTCATTAGTTGTTAGACCTTGAAGGAGATATGGAATTGTACAGGTGTGAGCTGTCCCTTGAAGAAATAATTCAAAATGTCTAGCACAGCAGAGTTGAGACTTGTACAAAGACTGCTGGCAAGTCTAATATTTCTGTATGGTATCTGTTGTCATACAATACATCAATCACAGTACTCTTAAAAGAAGGGATTTATTCAATATGGGCTTTTTCAGATTCCATTTAGATTGAGAAGTAGCCAAGAGCCTTGCTGAAGGCTCTGTAGTCAGTACAATATAAATGATCTGGTTTTCTTCTCCTGATAACCTAATGGGATTGCAACTGATCCATATAAGTGGTGAACTAGTATTAAAAATCATTACAGCACTAGTATTATGCAAGTCAAAAGTCAATGATGAGGATGGCTGTCAGGTTAAGTGATATGTGTTCTGAACTGTCATCCCAATGGTTCTGGGTTTCAACCCTGTCCACTGTCGTCCCCTGTTGTCCTTGGGCAGGTTTAGGCTAGGGTATTATAATTTAGAATTTGAAGGAACATTCAAAACATGTCAAACCAATAAACATAAGATTTATGCTTTAAGGAAACTGCACATGTAGACTACATTCTTACATAAAAACATCCGACCCAAATAAAATGGTTTACTATTGTATGAAGTAAGACAATTCTTAAATTCTAACTACTTTTTGTTTAAATAGTTTTCTGTAAGTAAGTGTAATATTTGTGCAGAAAATTCTTAAAATATATTCAAAAGATTTCTGATGGCATTTGGCTCCTTCTGTTTATCATTGTTTCACCTGAATTGGAGTAGATTTTGCTGGATCTAAACAGGTCAAAGCTGGAGTTATTTTCATTGCCACAGTTCATGTGTGACAAATTTTTCTCATAGCTATCAGGGCAGCCTTCATCCTCCTAAGACCACTTCATTCTTTTTTGCTCTCTGTGAGGACTGTATCAGCATGCTCAGTCAGTTCTGATTATCAACTCTAAAATAATATATCTGTAACAGAGAATATTGTTGTCAAGAATTGTACAGGTTTAGTTATAAACATTTTTCAAGCATCTTTTTGAGTTCACAAATAAAAAATATTCAACATTTGTTCTTGATTGATTTAAATCTTTCAAAATTTGTGAAGTCTCTTTTCTTTTTACAATTAGTTTGATTTGCGTCATTATTTCAGTTAGCAGAGTCTTAACTACAGCATTTCTTTCCTTATTTTTGTCTCTTTGCTGATTCTTTGTTGATCTTTTCTTCTCTTGGGGAGGAAGGGTTTTGAATTTCAATCTCATTTTTCTTAATACTGTCATGCGGGTGAAATGGCTTTTCTATTGATGTGCCATATTTTAAAACTAAATTACTTATTCCATTCATTACAAGTATTGTATGTAATGCATTTCTTTCCTTAATTTTTCTCTTTGCTGATTCTTTGTTGATCTTTTCTTCTAGTGGGGAGGAGGGGTTCTGACCAACTTAGACTGAATTTTGATTTCTTATTTCAAGCTAAAAGAATGATTCCATTTATTACAACAGCTAACTACAACATTTCTTTTGTTATGTGTCCTTTTTGATTCATGCTTTGTTGATCTTTTCTTCTCTTGGGGAGGAGGAGTTCTGACCAACTTAGATGCTACAAGTAGAATAGGGACTTTCTTTGAATTCTGCTGACAACATAATGACTAACACAACATATATAAATATATATTATATAAACTATCAATTAGATTAAATATATATTATATAAACTATCAATTAGATTAAACCTTAGACTAGCAGTGCCAGTTATTAATGTTGATATTCAAATGATTTAACCACAAATTTACAAGTATTTTTCTTATTTATTTTATGTTTATATGATTTTGACCATTTTGATTTCTGCTTTTTATATATGGCTCAGTGGGGAAAAGTTTAAAAAAATTTAGGACTGTTAACTGCCTTATAAAAGTAACTGAAGACAATTTCTATCATCATAGTATAACATCACAACCTTACAACAATTTTTGTTAAAGTTTTGTCTCAACTGATATATACATCTCTTTATGAAGAGAAGTGTAGACTAATTTAGACAGCTACAAAAATGAAACAGGTCCTTTTGTGGGCTCAATGCACATGAAGCTAATCAAGAGAAAACAAAGGGAAAATATGCTAAAGTACATTTATTGACAAGTACAGATGTTACAAAGGTCCTTTTTAGGGCCATAAGAAAACCATTTACTATGGTCCAACAAAAACAGGTTATTTTAATACCAAAAGAAAGGTCCTTTTTAGGGCCATAAGAAAACCATTAACTGTGGTCCAACAAGAACAGGTCATTTTAATACCAAAAGAAAGGTTCTTTTTAGAGCCAAAATAAGATTTTTGTCCAGAGCATGGAATACGATTTTCCTAAAAGGTCTTAATGAAATATAGGAGATATGAACTTCGGAGTGCTGCCCTGAAGTTTATGCAAAGATCAAGTATTTCTTTTTTTCTAAAGCAAAGAGAATTATGAAAGAGAACAGTACATCATGAATTGCATTTTATGACCTACACACGTTTGAACTGGAAAGCTATTTTCTTCAAGAAGTTTGAAAGTTGTCTAAATTGATCTTCTACTTTTCTTTGGGGTGTGAGCTTGTACTGGAATAAAAAAGAATGCATTTATTAAACATCAAAGTCAATTAATTGAATAGTGACACATTTTCATGACTACCAACACTATCCTACAGCAGAAAACAAACAACTTAAATTTAACTCAATTAAAAGATTCTTTCTTTCTTTGACAATCACAAGCTCGTTCTTTATTTAAAAAAAAATAGTTCAAGGCCAGATTAGGCTAAGTCTAAAATCAGCATGCTTTCATTTTGGACTAATTATCCACTTAATAACAAACATGAACTTTTCTAGATAGGCCCTATATTGATTGATTAAACTACTTCATCCTACTGGACCCAATGTTGGTGTTCAATGATTGATTTCTTATTCTGAAAGGATTTGCTGGTATTTTTTGTGTTTCTGTTATTTTCATGCCATTTTCTTCCAACATTAAATTCTTTTCTTTAAATTCTATTTTTGATATGCTAAACTCTTCTCCAATTGAAAGTTTGTCTTCAGCATTATAAATTTTAGCTGAATTCTCTGCATACTAAAAGACATCTCAGTCGTATTCCTAGCTATTCAACATGTCACCATACTAGAGTCTTACTCCCTGTTTGTTCTTCATTTATTTTTCTGACTGATATTTTCAGTGTTTCTATTAGTTTCAACATTTTCTTTCAACACTCATTTCTGTTTTCACTAGTTTTTCTTTGTCTTGCTGGACGCTTCTTAGATTTAAAAAAAATGTCTTAGCATTGTCATTTTATACTTCTAATTTCTCCTCTTAGTTCTTTTATTTTTCTTGCAGTGAAACCTTAGTGTAAATAGTCTTACTCAAAGAAATAAATAAATGATTTATATCATAGAAAAAGTCATTAGATTGATTTGATTTTGATTTTAGGCACATCGGCACAATTTAGGCCATGTCGTGCCTGCAGTCATTAGAAACCAAGATCATCATATAATGTCTGAAAGAGGGGGTTATGATCAGTAATGTACAGAATTTTAGGGGTTTAAACAAAAAGCTAATAATTATTACTTAACTAAATTTAAAAAACTTTCAATTCAATCAGCAATTATTTTAAGGACTTAGCCCAGGATACAACTCTGACTTTCATTGGCCACACTGTTTTGACATTTTCACTGCAAGCCTTCACTCTGTTATAGTATGTTCTGTGAGTTCTGACCAGATCTCATTCTTAGCATTCTTGTGGAAAGTAAACCTGTGAGAAATTTTCTGCTGAATTTAAAGGTTGAAAAATATCTCATCTTAAATCATGAATTAAAATTTCTAGCCACCATTAGGATTCAAACTTAAGAATTCTCAGTTTTATACCAATAAACCAAATACAATACATAAAAGATTGTATAGAGTGTTGTATATACAAAGTAAACAGGGAAATGAAAACAGGCACAGATGTACCTGACATTACCATAAGTATTTTTAAAAAAATAACCAGAAGTGCAGTGACGAGAGATAAATAAATGTTGAACAACAAAAACAAAATACATTTCACCTGAAATGTGCCCACCACATCATCAGTGCCAGGTGATAATTCAAGATGTCCTAAATGTAGGTGTCCTCAGCATGCAATCAATCCTCACCCATTAGTGGCCATGGTAAGTGTTGTGTGTAGTGCATGATGTAAGAAATTATACTTTCTCAAGAAGATGATCTTTGATTGGCTGGTGCCTGACCATCTGGCTGACCATTGCTTTAGGTTTATCAATATCTAATAGAGGGCATAAGACTCCTGCTGGTAAAGTTACTTATGCACTAGTATTTTGGATGGGGACCTCTTAGGGTTGTGAAAAAAACACAGAATAGATAAGAACGCTCTAGTGTTTCTCAATTTCTTTAACATTTGTGTGTCAATCTGTATTCCAACCTTTCTGCTGATTTCAAACTAAACTCTTTCCCCCCCCCCTCTTTTACTTTCCTAAACTTTTTCTATTTCATAAAGATTAGCTTAAATGTTAAATTAGTATAGAGATGCTTTTAATAATCTACTTATAATCTACTTTTTTAAAAGTATTTTTCAGTTAATCTTCAAGACAAGAGTCAAAGATATAAAGATCAAGTGGTAACCTAAGTACATAACTAGCTTACATAACTTTTTAACTAAATGTTTCTAATTATATTAGAAAGTTTATTGACAGCTTGTGTGTGCTAAAGAGTAATATGGATACAGAACAGGATGAAATTACTTCAGAGGTGGTCATAAAAGTAGGTTATTTTTTTGTGTGTAGATATCTTAAGCCAAAAGCACAAACTCACTTTTAAATAGTATTCAGGGCAATGACCATAATGTGACTGATAAGAAGAAGCTTTCAAAACGCTATTGATTAATTTTAGGATCAAAACAATGTTGTTGAAATAGAATTTCCATTTACAGTTTTAAAAATGTAAATGTGTCAGACATTTTTAAAAAGTTGTATTAATGGGTATGCGTTTCAGTTAATGGCACATCTGCACACTTTAGGCCATGTCATGCCCATAATCCCTAAAGGGTTACTTTTCCTTCATACCACAAGAGCTAAGTTTTATTTAGTTAACTTATTAAAAACAAGGTCTATTCACAGTTAAAATAGTAAAGGTAGTAAACATTTAATAATTATTAATAGACAAACTATTGAGTTATCAGAAGATCAAGAATTTAACTAACCTTTATCCTTCATTCCAACAATTCAAAAAACATGAAAAAACATTTTGTTATATTTTTTTCTTTAAAAAAAATTGTTTTATAAACAAAAATAAAGGTGTTTTTTTTAAATCTTTTTTGATACAGGCCAAGAAACATAGAGGTCAAGATGATAACCGTCTGAAGTTGAACATGTCAATGGGACATTATGTTAAGGTGAAGCTAGTGATTCGAAACCATTGTTTAATGTCCATTTATTCAGTCATGTTTACTTGCTTCTTATTTTCCTATTATACTAGTACTTGTACACATATTTTTGTTGCACATCTTTTATTTTAATATAAAGTTTGTTATAGTGAATGTCCAAAGTTTTTTTGTAAGTTTTGTTTGTTGATGTCTATCAATCATTTCAATTTATTTACCTATATTTTATACAACTCTTGGAAGATGGAGGAAAGATGATTCCAGATCAATAAACAAGAAAGTGATGTGGGCTCTCCAGAACTCAACATTCCAGTGTGACAGCATTAAGGTGAAGTTATTTAAACATTATTGAACCTTCATAAATGTTTGGTTTTTTTTTTTTTTTATGAATAGTTTAGTCTTGACGGCCGTCAGACAAATGTTTTTGTCTAGTAACATATTGTATTTTTCAAATGTGATTATGTCCAATGTTGTATTTTCTTTGAAGCTTATATAATTTTAGATTTTCTTATTAATATTTTTTAGCGTAGCCCTATTTTTCATTTTTTTTTTAAAATTTCGTCCTTTAGAGAATTAGTCTAATTCTTTTAGTTCGAAAGAACAGAACTCAATATGCCACTGTAACATTAGCATTAAGGTGAAGTTATTTAAACATTATTGAACATTCATAAATGTTTTGTTTTGTTTGTTTTTGAATTGTTTTGTCTTCACAGCTGTTTGTCAAAACCATATTGTATGTTTTAAATATTAACATGTTTAATGTTTTATTTTCTTTAAAGTTTATTTAATTTGAGATTTTTCTATAATTTTGTTTAGCGTAGCTTAATTATTTTAATTGTTTTTTTTAAATTTCATCCTTTGGAGAATTGGTCTAATTCTTTTAGTTTGAAAGTATTTTTTCAGAAGAGGCTCATACTTCAAGACATTCAAGTTTGGACTAAGATGTGGGCTCTACAGAACTCAACATGCCAGTGTGACATTAGCATTAAGGTGAAGTTATTTAAACATTATTGAACCTTCATAAATGTTTTGTTTTGTTCGTTTGTGAATTGTTTTTTCCTGTTGGCCGTCAGACAAATGTTTTTTGTCAAAACCATATTGTATAATTTAAATATTAACAAGTTTAATGTTTTATTTTCTTTGAAGTTTATTTAATTTTAGATTTTCTTAAAATTTTTTTTTAGCGTAGCTCTATTATTTTAATTTTTTTTTAAATTTAAGTTCTTTTGAGATTTAGTCTAATTCTTTTAGTTTAAAAGTATTTTTTCAGAGGAGGCTCATACTTCAAGACATTCAAGTTTGGACTAAGATGTGGGCTCTACAGAACTCATTATGCCAGTGTGACATTAGCATTAAGGTGAAGTTATTTAAACATTATTGAATCTTCATAAATGTTTTGTTTTGTTCGTTTGTGAATTGTTTTGTCTTGACGGCCGTCAGACAAATGTTTTTTGTCAAAATACGTATTGTATGTTTTAAATGTTAACATGTTTAATGTTTTATTTTCCTTGAAGTTTATTTAATTTTAGATTTAGTTATAATTTATTTTAGCATAGCTCTATTATTTCAATTGTTTTTTTTTAAATTTCGTCCTTTGGAGAATTGGTCTAATTCTTTTAGTTTGAAAGTATTTTTTCAGAGGATGCTCATACTTCAAGACATTTAAGTTTGGACTAAGATGTGGCCTCTACAGAACTAAACATGCCAGTGTGACATTAGCATTAAGGTGAAGTTATTTTAACATTATTGAACCTTCATAAATGTTTTCTTTTGTTTGTTTGTGAATTGTTTTGTCTTGACGGCCGTCAGACAAAAGTTTTTTTACCAAAATACGTATTGTATGTTTTAAATGTTAACATGTTTAATGTTTTATTTTCTTTAAAGTTTATTTAATTTTAGATTTAGTTACAATTTTTTTTTAGCGTTGCTCTATTATTTCAATTTTTTTTATTTATTTCGTTCTTTAGAGAATTAATCTAATTCTTTTAGTTTGAAAGTATTTTTTCAGAAGAGGCTCATACTTCAAGACATTCAAGTTTAGACTAAGATGTGGGCTCTACAGAACTCAACATGCCTGTGTGACATTAGCATTAAGGTGAAGTTATTTAAACATTATTGAACCTTCATAAATATATTTGTTTTGTTCGTTTGTTAATTGTTTTGTCTTGACGGCCGTCAGACAAATGTTTTTGTCAAAATACGTATTGTATGTTTTAAATGTTAACATGTTTAATGTTTTTTTTTCTTTGAAGTTTATTGAATTTTAGATTTTTTAATAATTTTTTTTTAGCGTAGCTCTATTATTTTAATTTTTTTTTAAATTTACGTTCTTTCTAGAATTAGTCTAATTCTTTTAGTTTGAAAGTATTTTTTCAGAGGAGGCTCATACTTCAAGACATTCAAGTTTGGACTAAGATGTGGGCTCTACAGAACTCATTATGCCAGTGTGACATTAGTATTAAGGTGAAGTTATTTAAACATTATTGAACCTTCATAAATGTTTTGTTTTGTTCGTTTGTGAATTGTTTTGTCTTGACGGCCTTCAGACATTTTTTTTTTGACAAAATACGTATTGTATGTTTTAAATGTTAACATGTTTAATGTTTTATTTTCTTTGAAGTTTATTTAATTTTAGATTTAGATATAATTTATTTTAGCATAGCTCTATTATTTCAATTGTTTTTTTTTAAATTTCGTCCTTTGGAGAATTGGTCTAATTCTTTTAGTTTGAAAGTATTTTTTCAGAAAAGGCTCATAATTCAAGACATTCAAGTTTGGACTGTGATGTGGGCTCTACAGAAATCAACATGCCAGTGTGACATTAGCATTAAGGTGAAGTTATTTAAATATTATTGAACCTTCATAAATGTTTTGTATAGTTTGTTTTGAATTGTTTTGTCTTGACGGCTGTTGGACAAATGTTTTTTGTCAAAACCATATTGTATGTTTTAAATATTAACATGTTTAATGTTTTATTTTCTTTATAGTTTATTTAATTTTAGATTTTCTTATAATTTTTTTTTAGCGTAGCTCTATTTTTTTCAATTTTTTAAAAAATTTACGTTCTTTGGAGAATTGGTCTAATTCTTTTAGTTTGAAAGTATATTTTCAGAAGAGGCTCATACTTCAAGACATTTAAGTTTGGACTGTGATGTGGGCTCTACAGAACTCAACATGCCTGTGTGACATTAGCATTAAGGTGAAGTTATTTAAACATTATTTAACCTTTATAAATATATTTTTTTTGTTAATTTGTGAATTGTTTTGCCTTGACGGCCGTCAGACAAATGTTTTTTGTCAAAATACGTATTGTATGTTTTAAATGTTAACATGTTTAATGTTTTTTTTTCTTTGAAGTTTATTTAATTTTAGATTTAGTAATAATTTATTTTAGCATAGCTCTAATATTTCAATTGTTTTTTTAAATTTCGTTCTTTGGAGAATTAGTCTAATTCTTTTAGCTTGAAAGTATTTTTTCAGAAAAGGCTCATACTTCAAGACATTCAAGTTTGGACTGTGATGTAAGCTCTACAGAACTCAACAAGACACTGTAACATTAGCATTAAGGTGAAGTTATTTAAACATTATTGAACATTCATAAATGTTTTGTTTTGTTAGTTTTTGAATTGTTTTGTCTTGACGGCTGTTGGACAAATGTTTTTTGTCAAAACCATATTGTTGGTTTTAAATATTAACAAGTTTCATGTTTTATTTTCTTTAAAGTTTATTTAATTTTAGATTTACTTATAATTTTTTTTAGCGTAGCTCTATTATTTCAATTTTTTTTATTTATTTCGTTCTTTGGAGAATTAGTCTAATTCTTTTAGTTTGAAAGTATTTTTTCAGAAGAGGCTCATTCTTCAAGACATTCAAGTTTGGACTAAGATGTGGGCTCTACAGAACTCAACATGCCTGTGTGACATTAGCATTAAGGTGAAGTTATTTAAACATTATTGAACCTTCATAAATGTTTTGTTTTGTTTGTTTGTGAATTGTTTTGTCTTGACGGCCGTCAGACAAATGTTTTTTGTCAAAATACATATTGTATGTTTTAAATGTTAACATGTTTTGTCACGTATTACGAATTGAATTCTACTTTTAAATGGCTTGCCTAGGGGAACGTGACAATAGAATAGCAGTTGTGTCACTTATAATAAGTCTGAATTTAATCAAAGACTTACAATGAATAACAAAAAAAAATGACACAAGAAATCGGAAGGTAAACTATCAACTTAATGTTTAATCAAATATAAAGTTACAAGAAAGAAAAATAAACATTTACTCAATACAGAATTGATGTGTTGACCAAAACCCTTTTACAAAAATGGCATGTAAAAATATTACAATACAAGAGTTTGAAAATGTAATTACAAATACAAGCAAGATAGGCCTTAAAAAAAAAAAATTAACTTACACGATAAATGGTATACCACGCACGGGTCACGCAATGTCTCCGCTATTCTGTCTCACGGCTGTCTCCGTATGTCTGTCCGTCAACGTCACGCGGGCGGTCTTTATATAATATACCGCGCGTCGATTTCAAGACAAATCTAGGAATTTCTCGAAACAAATACGTCATCAATTTCCCAGATCTAGAACGCTCTTCAAAGAGACAGAAAAAAAAAACACCCTCCTTTCAACCAGAGGTACACACACAGGTCAAGGACCGGTCACTGTCTGTGTGGCTTGACGAATAAAAAAAAAACTTATTACACAAGGGGCAGACAACCTCCCCGTCTCTCGACCGCAACAGGTCAAAGAAAGAAAAGAAAAAAAAAACAACGCCTAGATACGTAACAGTTTAATGTTTTTTTTCTTTAAAGTTTATTTAATTTTTGGTTTAGTTATAATTTTTTTTAGCGTAGCTCTATTATTTCAATTTTTTTTATTTATTTCGTTCTTTGGAGAATTAGTCTAATTCTTTTAGTTTGAAAGTATTTTTTCAGAAGAGGCTCATACTTCAAGACATTCAAGTTTGGACTAAGATGTGGGCTCTACAGAACTCAACATGCCTGTGTGACATTAGCATTAAGGTGAAGTTATTTAAACATTATTGAACCTTCATAAATGTTTTTTTTTGTTTGTTTGTGAATTGTTTTGTCTTGACGGCTGTCAGACAAATGTTTTTTGTCAAAATACGTATTGTATGTTTTAAATGTTAACATGTTTAATGTTTTATTTTCTTTAAAGTTTATTTAATTTTAGATTTAGTTATAATTTTTTTTTAGCGTAGCTCTATTATTTCAATTTTTTTTTTAAATTTCGTTCTTTGGAGAATTAGTCTAATTCTTTTAGCTTGAAAGTATTTTTTCAGAAAAGGCTCATACTTCAAGTCATTCAAGTTTGGACTGTGATGTAAGCTCTACAGAACTCAACAAGACACTGTAACATTACCATTAAGGTGAAGTTATTTAAACATTATTGAACATTCATAAATGTTTTGTTTTGTTAGTTTTTGAATTGTTTTGTCTTGACGGCTGTTGGACAAATGTTTTTTGTCAAAACCATATTGTTGGTTTTAAATATTAACAAGTTTAATGTTTTATTTTCTTTAAAGTTTATTTAATTTTAGATTTACTTATAATTTTTTTTAGCGTAGCTCTATTATTTCAATTTTTTTTATTTATTTCGTTCTTTGGAGAATTAGTCTAATTCTTTTAGTTTGAAAGTATTTTTTCAGAAGAGGCTCATACTTCAAGACATTCAAGTTTGGACTAAGATGTGGGCTCTACAGAACTCAAAATGCCTGTGTGACATTAGCATTAAGGTGAAGTTATTTAAACATTATTGAACCTTCATAAATGTTTTGTTTTGTTTGTTTGTGAATTGTTTTGTCTTGACGGCCGTCAGACAAATGTTTTTTGTCAAAATACATATTGTATGTTTTAAATGTTAACATGTTTAATGTTTTTTTTCTTTAAAGTTTATTTAATTTTAGATTTAGTTATAATTTTTTTTAGCGTAGCTCTATTATTTCAATTTTTTTTATTTATTTCGTTCTTTGGAGAATTAGTCTAATTCTTTTAGTTTGAAAGTATTTTTTCAGAAGAGGCTCATACTTCAAGACATTCAAGTTTGGACTAAGATGTGGGCTCTACAGAACTCAACATGCCTGTGTGACATTAGCATTAAGGTGAAGTTATTTAAACATTATTGAACCTTCATAAATGTTTTGTTTTGTTTGTTTGTGAATTGTTTTGTCTTGACGGCTGTCAGATAAATGTTTTTTGTCAAAATACGTATTGTATGTTTTAAATGTTAACATGTTTAATTTTTTATTTTCTTTAAAGTTTATTTAATTTTAGATTTAGTTATAATTTTTTTTAGCGTAGCTCTATTATTTCAATTTTTTTTATTTATTTCGTTCTTTGGAGAATTAGTCTAATTCTTTTAGTTTGAAAGTATTTTTTCAGAAGAGGCTCATACTTCAAGACATTCAAGTTTGGACTAAGATGTGGGCTCTACAGAACTCAACATGCCTGTGTGACATTAGCATTAAGGTAAAAATATTTAAACATTATTGAACCTTCATAAATGTTTTGTTTTGTTTGTTTGTGAATTGTTTTGTCTTGACGGCCGTCAGACAAATGTTTTTTGTCAAAATACATATTGTATGTTTTAAATGTTAACATGTTTAGTGTTTTTTTTTCTTTAAAGTTTATTTAATTTTAGATTTAGTTATAATTTTTTTTAGCGTAGCTCTATTATTTCAATTTTTTTTATTTATTTCGTTCTTTGGAGAATTAGTCCAATTCTTTTAGTTTGAAAGTATTTTTTCAGAAGAGGCTCATACTTTAAGATATTCAAGTTTGGACTAAGATGTGGGCTCAACAGAACTCAGCATGCCTGTGTGACATTAGCATTAAGGTGAAGTTATTTAAACATTATTGAACCTTCATAAATATATTTGTTTTGTTCGTTTGTGAATTGTTTTGTCTTGACGGCCGTCAAACAAATGTTTTTTGTCAAAATACGTATTGTATGTTTTAAATGTTAACATGTTTAATGTTTTTTTTTCTTTGAAGTTTATTGAATTTTAGATTTTTTTTTAAATTTTTTTTTTAGCGTAGCTCTATTCTTTCAATTTTTTTTTTTAATTTCGTCCTTTGGAGAATTACTCTAATTTATTTAGTTTGAAAGTATTTTTTCAGAAGAGGCTCATACTTCAAGACATTCAAGTTTGGACTGTGATGTGGGCTCTACAGAACTCATTATGCCAGTGTGACATTAGCATTAAGGTGAAGTTATTTAAACATTATTGAACCTTCATAAATATAATTGTTTTGTTCGTTTGTGAATTGTTTTGTCTTGACGGCCGTCAGACAAATGTTTTTTGTCAAAAAACGTATTGTATGTTTTAAATGTTAACATGTTTAATGTTTTATTTTCTTTAAAGTTTATTTAATTTTTGATTTAGTTATAATTTTTTTTAGCGTAGCTCTATTATTTCAATTTTTTTTATTTATTTCGTTCTTTGGAGAATTAGTCTAATTCTTTTAGTTTGAAAGTATTTTTTCAGAAGTGGCTCATACTTCAAGACATTCAAGTTTGGATAAGATGTGGGCTCTACAGAACTCATTATGCCAGTGTGACATTAGCATTAAGGTGAAGTCATTTAAACATTATTGAACCTTCATAAATGTTTTGTTTTGTTCGTTTGTGAATTGTTTTGTCTTGACGGCCGTCAGACAAATGTTTTTTGTCAAAATACGTATTGTTTGTTTTAAATGTTAACATGTTTAATGTTTTATTTTCTTTGAAGTTTATTTAATTTTAGATTTAGTTATAATTTATTTTAGCATAGCTCTAATATTTCAATTGTTTTTTTTTTTTATTTCGTCCTTTGGAGAATTGGTCTAATTCTTTTAGTTTGAAAGTATTTTTTCAGAAAAGGCTCATACTTCAAGACATTCAAGTTTGGACTGTGATGTGGGCTCTACAGAAATCAACATGCTAGTGTGACATTAGCATTAAGGTGAAGTTATTTAAACATTATTGAACCTTCAAAAATATATTTGTTTTGTTCGTTTGTGAATTGTTTTGTCTTGACGGCCGTCAGACAAATGTTTTTTGTCAAAATACGTATTGTATGTTTTAAATGTTAACATGTTTAATGTTTTATTTTCTTTGAAGTTTATTTACTTTTAGATTTTTTTATAATTTTTTTTTAGCATAGCTCTATTATTTTAATTTTTTTTTTAAATTTCGTTCTTTGGAGAATTAGTCTAATTCTTTTAGTTTGAAAGTATTTTTTCAGAAGAGGCTCATACTTCAAGACATTCAAGTTTGGACTAAGATGTGGGCTCTACAGAACTCATTATGCCAGTGTGACATTAGCATTAAGTTGAAGTTATTTAAACATTATTGAACCTTCATAAATGTTTTGTTTTGTTTGTTTGTGAATTGTTTTGTCTTGACGGCCGTCAGACAAATGTTTTTTGTCAAAATATGTATTGTATGTTTTAAATGTTAACATGTTTAATGTTTTATTTTCTTTGAAGTTTATTTAATTTTAGATTTAGTTATAATTTATTTTAGCATAGCTCTAATATTTCAATTTTTTTTTTATTTTTATTTCGTCCTTTGGAGAATTGGTCTAATTCTTTTAGTTTGAAAGTATTTTTTCAGAAAAGGCTCATACTTCAAGACATTCAAGTTTGGACTGTGATGTGGGCTCTACAGAAATCAACATGCCAGTGTGACATTAGCATTAAGGTGAAGTTATTTAAACATTATTGAACCTTCAAAAATATATTTGTTTTGTTCGTTTGTGAATTGTTTTGTTTTGACGGCCGTCAGACAAATGTTTTTTGTCAAAATACGTATTGTATGTTTTAAATGTTAACATGTTTAATGTTTTATTTTCTTTGAAGTTTATTTAATTTTAGATTTTTTAATAATTTTTTTTTAGCATAGCTCTATTATTTCAATTTTTTTTTTAAATTTCGTTCTTTGGAGAATTAGTCTAATTCTTTTAGTTTGAAAGTATTTTTTCAGAAGAGGCTCATACTTCAAGACATTCAAGTTTGGACTAAGATGTGGGCTCTACAGAACTCATTATGCCAGTGTGACATTAGCATTAAGGTGAAGTTATTTAAACATTATTGAACCTTCATAAATGTTTTGTTTTGTTTGTTTGTGAATTGTTTTGTCTTGACGGCCGTCAGACAAATGTTTTTTGTCAAAATATGTATTGTATGTTTTAAATGTTAACATGTTTAATGTTTTATTTTCTTTGAAGTTTATTTAATTTTAGATTTAGTTATAATTTATTTTAGCATAGCTCTAATATTTCAATTGTTTTTTTTTTTTTATTTCGTCCTTTGGAGAATTACTCTAATTCTTTTAGTTTGAAAGTATTTTTTCAGAAAAGGCTCATACTTCAAGACATTCAAGTTTGGACTGTGATGTGGGCTCTACAGAAATCAACATGCCAGTGTGACATTAGCATTAAGGTGAAGTTATTTAAACATTATTAAACCTTCAAAAATATATTTGTTTTGTTCGTTTGTGAATTGTTTTGTTTTGACGGCCATAAGACAAATGTTTTTTGTCAAAATACGTATTGTATGTTTTAAATGTTAACATGTTTAATGTTTTATTTTCTTTGAAGTTTATTTAATTTTAGATTTAGTTATAATTTTTTTTAGTGTAGTTCTATTATTTCAATTTTTTTTTAAATTTACGTTCTTTGGAGAATTAGTCTAAATCTTTTAGTTTGAAAGTATTTTTTCAGACGAGGCTCATACTTCAAGATATTTAAGTTTGGACTGTGATGTGGGCTCTACAGAACTCAACAAGCCTGTGTGACATTAGCATTAAGGTGAAGTTATTTAAACATTTTTGAACCTTCATAAATGTTTTATTTTTTTCGTTTGTGAATTGTTTTGTCTTGAAGGCCGTCAGACAAATATTTTTCTTCAAAATACATATTGTATGTTTTAAATAATAATATGTTTAATGTTTTATTTTCTTTAAAGTTTATTTAATTTTAGATTTAGTTATAATTTTTTTTAGTGTAGCTCTATTATTTCAATTTTTTTTTAAAATTTCGTTCTTTGGAGAATTAGTCTAATTCTTTTAGTTTGAAAGTATTTTTTCAGAAGAGGCTCATACTTGAAGACATTCAAGTTTGGACTAAGATGTAAGCTCTACAGAACTCAACATGCCTGTGTGACATTAGCATTAAGGTGAAGTTATTTAAACATTATTGAACCTTCATAAATGTTTTGTTTTGTTTGTTTGTGAATTGTTTTGTCTTGACGGCTGTCAGATAAATGTTTTTTGTCAAAATACGTATTGTATGTTTTAAATGTTAACATGTTTAATGTTTTATTTTCTTTAAAGTTTATTTAATTTTAGATTTAGTTATAATTTTTTTTAGCGTAGCTCTATTATTTCAATTTTTTTTATTTATTTCGTTCTTTGGAGAATTAGTCTAATTCTTTTAGTTTGAAAGTATTTTTTCAGAAGAGGCTCATACTTCAAGACATTCAAGTTTGGACTAAGATGTGGGCTCTACAGAACTCAACATGCCTGTGTGACATTAGCATTAAGGTAAAGTTATTTAAACATTATTGAACCTTCATAAATGTTTTGTTTTGTTTGTTTGTGAATTGTTTTGTCTTGACAGCCGTCAGACAAATGTTTTTTGTCAAAATACATATTGTATGTTTTAAATGTTAACATGTTTAGTGTTTTTTTTTCTTTAAAGTTTATTTAATTTTAGATTTAGTTAAAATTTTTTTAAAGGGTATCTCTATTATTTCAATTTTTTTTATTATTTCGTTCTTTGGAGAATTAGTCTAATTCTTTTAGTTTGAAAGTATTTTTTCAGAAGAGGCTCATACTTCAAGATATTCAAGTTTGGACTAAGATGTGGGCTCTACAGAACTCAACATGCCTGTGTGACATTAGCAATAAGGTGAAGTTATTTAAACATTATTGAACCTTCATAAATGTTTTGTTTTGTTTGTTTGTGAATTGTTTTGTTTTGACGGCCGTCAGACAAATGTTTTTTGTCAAAATACGTATTGTATGTTTTAAATGTTAACATGTTTAATGTTTTATTTTCTTTGAAGTTTATTTAATTTTAGATTTTTTTATAATTTTTTTTTAGCATAGCTCTATTATTTCAATTTTTTTTTTAAATTTCGTTCTTTGGAGAATTAGTCTAATTCTTTTAGTTTGAAAGTATTTTTTCAGAAGAGGCTCATACTTCAAGACATTCAAGTTTGGACTAAGATGTGGGCTCTACAGAACTCATTATGCCAGTGTGACATTAGCATTAAGGTGAAGTTATTTAAACATTATTGAACCTTCATAAATGTTTTGTTTTGTTTGTTTGTGAATTGTTTTGTCTTGACGGCCGTCAGACAAATGTTTTTTGTCAAAATATGTATTGTATGTTTTAAATGTTAACATGTTTAATGTTTTATTTTCTTTGAAGTTTATTTAATTTTAGATTTAGTAATAATTTATTTTAGCATAGCTCTAATATTTCAATTGTTTTTTTTTTTATTTCTTCCTTTGGAGAATTGGTCTAATTCTTTTAGTTTGAAAGTATTTTTTCAGAAAAGGCTCATACTTCAAGACATTCAAGTTTGGACTGTGATGTGGGCTCTACAGAAATCAACATGCCAGTGTGACATTAGCATTAAGGTGAAGTTATTTAAACATTATTAAACCTTCAAAAATATATTTGTTTTGTTCGTTTGTGAATTGTTTTGTTTTGACGGCCGTCAGACAAATGTTTTTTGTCAAAATACGTATTGTATGTTTTAAATGTTAACATGTTTAATGTTTTATTTTCTTTGAAGTTTATTTAATTTTAGATTTAGTTATAATTTTTTTTAGTGTAGTTCTATTATTTCAATTTTTTTTTAAATTTACGTTCTTTGGAGAATTAGTCTAAATCTTTTAGTTTGAAAGTATTTTTTCAGACGAGGCTCATACTTCAAGACATTTAAGTTTGGACTGTGATGTGGGCTCTTTAGAACTCATCAAGCCTGTGTGACATTAGCATTAAGGTGAAGTTATTTAAACATTATTGAACCTTCATAAATGTTTTATTTTTTTCGTTTGTGAATTGTTTTGTCTTGACGGCCGTCAGACAAATGTTTTTTGTCAAAATACGTATTGTATGTTTTAAATGTTAACATGTTTAATGTTTTTTTTTCTTTGAAGTTTATTGAATTTTAGATTTTTTTATAATTTTTTTTTAGCGTAGCTCTATTATTTCAATTTTTTTTATTTATTTCGTTCTTTGGAGAATTAGTCTAATTCTTTTAGTTTGAAAGTATTTTTTTTAGAAGAGGCTCATACTTCAGGATATTCAAGTTTGGACTAAGATGTGGGCTCAACAGAACTCAGCATGCCTGTGTGACATTAGCATTAAGGTGAAGTTATTTAAACATTATTGAACCTTCATAAATATATTTGTTTTGTTCGTTTGTGAATTGTTTTGTCTTGACGGCCGTCAAACAAATGTTTTTTGTCAAAATACGTATTGTATGTTTTAAATGTTAACATGTTTAATGTTTTTTTTTCTTTGAAGTTTATTGAATTTTAGATTTTTTTATAACTTTTTTTTTAGCGTAGCTCTATTCTTTCAATTTTTTTTTTTAATTTCGTTCTTTGGAGAATTACTCTAATTCTTTTAGTTTGAAAGTATTTTTTCAGAAGAGGCTCATACTTCAAGACATTCAAGTTTGGACTGTGATGTGGGCTCTACAGAACTCATTATGCCAGTGTGACATTAGCATTAAGGTGAAATTATTTAAACATTATTGAACCTTCATAAATATAATTGTTTTGTTCGTTTGTGAATTGTTTTGTCTTGACGGCCGTCAGACAAATGTTTTTTGTCAAAATACGTATTGTATGTTTTAAATGTTAACATGTTTAATGTTTTATTTTCTTTAAAGTTTATTTAATTTTTGATTTAGTTATAATTTTTTTTAGCGTAGCTCTATTATTTCAATTTTTTTTATTTATTTCGTTCTTTGGAGAATTAGTCTAATTCTTTTAGTTTGAAAGTATTTTTTCAGAAGAGGCTCATACTTCAAGACATTGAAGTTTGGACTAAGATGTGGCCTCTACAGAACTCAATCATGCCTGTGTGACATTAGCATTAAGGTGAAGTTATTTAAACATTATTGAACCTTCATAAATGTTTTGTTTTGTTTGTTTGTAAATTGTTTTGTCTTGACGGCCGTCAGACAAATGTTTTTTGTCAAAATACATATTGTATGTTTTAAATGTTAACATGTTTAATGTTTTTTTTTCTTTAAAGTTTATTTAATTTTAGATTTAGTTTTAATTTTTTTTAGCGTAGCTCTATTATTTCAATTTTTTTTTTTTATTTCGTTCTTTTGAGAATTACTCTAATTCTTTTAGTTTGAAAGTATTTTTTCAGAAGTGGCTCATACTTCAAGACATTCAAGTTTGGATAAGATGTGGGCTCTACAGAACTCATTATGCCAGTGTGACATTAGCATTAAGGTGAAGTTATTTAAACATTATTGAACCTTCATAAATGTTTTTTTTTGTTCGTTTGTGAATTGTTTTGTCTTGACGGCCGTCAGACAAATGTTTTTTGTCAAAATACGTATTGTATGTTTTAAATGTTAACATGTTTAATGTTTTATTTTCTTTGAAGTTTATTTAATTTTAGATTTAGTTATAATTTATTTTAGCATAGCTCTAATATTTCAATTGTTTTTTTTTTTTATTTCGTCCTTTGGAGAATTGGTCTAATTCTTTTAGTTTGAAAGTATTTTTTCAGAAAAGGCTCATACTTCAAGACATTCAAGTTTGGACTGTGATGTGGGCTCTACAGAAATCAACATGCCAGTGTGACATTAGCATTAAGGTGAAGTTATTTAAACATTATTGAACCTTCAAAAATATATTTGTTTTGTTCGTTTGTGAATTGTTTTGTCTTGACGGCCGTCAGACAAATGTTTTTTGTCAAAATACGTATTGTATGTTTAAAATGTTAACATGTTTAATGTTTTATTTTCTTTAAAGTTTATTTAATTTTAGATTTAGTTATAATTTTTTTTAGCGTTGCTCTATTATTTCAATTTTTTTTTTTTTCGTTCTTTGGAGAATTAGTCTAATTCTTTTAGTTTGAAAGTATTTTTTCAGAAGAGGCTCATACTTCAAGACATTCAAGTTTGGACTAAGATGTGGGCTCTACAGAACTCAACATGCCTGTGTGACATTAGCAATAAGGTGAAGTTATTTAAACATTATTGAACCTTCATAAATGTTTTGTTTTGTTTGTTTGTGAATTGTTTATTTTTGACGGCCGTCAGACAAATGTTTTTTGTCAAAATACGTATTGTATGTTTTAAATGTTAACATGTTTAATGTTTTATTTTCTTTGAAGTTTATTTAATTTTAGATTTTTTTATAATTTTTTTTTAGCATAGCTCTATTATTTCAATTTTTTTTTAAAATTTCGTTCTTTGGAGAATTAGTCTAATTCTTTTAGTTTGAAAGTATTTTTTCAGAAGAGGCTCATACTTCAAGACATTCAAGTTTGGACTAAGATGTGGGCTCTACAGAACTCATTATGCCAGTGTGACATTACCATTAAGGTGAAGTTATTTAAACATTATTGAACCTTCATAAATGTTTTGTTTTGTTCGTTTGTGAATTGTTTTGTCTTGACGGCTGTTGGACAAATGTTTTTTTGTCAAAACCATATTGTATGTTTTAAATGTTAACATGTTTAATGTTTTATTTTCTTTAAAGTTTAATTAATTTTAGATTTAGTTATAATTTTTTTTAGCGTAGCTCTATTATTTCAATTTTTTTTTTAAATTTCGTTCTTTGGAGAATTGGTCTAATTCTTTTAGTTTGAAAGTATTTTTTCAGAAAAGGCTCATACTTCAAGACAATTAAGTTTGGACTAAGATGTCGGCTCTACAGAACTCAACATGCCAGTGTGACATTAGAAATAAGGTGAAGTTATTTAAACATTATTGAAACTTCATAAATGTTTTGTTTTGTTCGTTTGTGAATTGTTTTGTCTTGATGGCCGTCAGACAAATGTTTTTTGTCAAAATACGTATTGTATGTTTTAAATGTTAACATGTTTAATGTTTTATTTTCTTTGAAGTTTATTTAATTTTAGATTTAGTTATAATTTTTTTTAGCGTAGCTCTATTATTTCAATTTTTTTTTTTATTTCGTTCTTTGGAAAGTTAGTCTAATTCTTTTAGTTTGAAAGTATTTTTTCAGAAAAGGCTCATACTTCAAGACATTCAAGTTTGGACTAAGATGTGGGCTGTATAGAACTCAACATGCCAGTGTAACATTAGCATTAAGTTGAATTTTATTAAACATAATTAAACCTTCAAGAATGTTTTTTTTTTTTGTTTGTTTGTGAGATGTTTTGTCTTTATGGCCGTCGGACAAATGTTTTTTGTTAAAACCGTATCATATGTTTTAAATGTTAGCATGTTTAATGTTATATTTTCTTTGAAGTTTATTTCATTTTAGATGTTCTTATAATTTTTTTTTAGCGTAGCTCTATTATTTCAATTTTTTTTTTAATTTCGTCCTTTGGAGAATTAGTCTAATTCTTTTAGTTTGAAAGAATTTTTTTAGAGGAGGCTCATACTTCAAGACATTCAAGTTTGGACTGTGATGTAAGCTCTACAGAACGCAACATGCCACTGTAACATTAGCATTAAGGTGAAGTTATTTAAACATTATTGAACATTCATAAATGTTTTATTTTGTTTGTTTGTGAATTGTTTTGTCTTGACGGCCATCGTACAAATGTTTTTTGTTAAAACCGTATTGTATGTTTTAAATGTTAACATGTTTAATGTTTAATTTTCTTTGAAGTTTATTTAATTTTAGATTTACTTATAATTTTTTTTAGCGTAGCTCTATTATTTCAATTTTTTTTATTTATTTCATTCTTTGGAGAATTAGTCTAATTCTTTTAGTTTGAAAGTATTTTTTCAGAAGAGGCTCATACTTCAAGACATTCAAGTTTGGACTAAGATGTGGGCTCTACAGAACTCAACATGCCTGTGTGACATTAGCATTAAGGTGAAGTTATTTAAACATTATTGAACCTTCATAAATATATTTGTTTTGTTCATTTGTTAATTGTTTTGTCTTGACGGCCGTCAGACAAATGTTTTTTGTCAAAATACGTATTGTATGTTTTAAATGTTAACATGTTTAATGTTTAATTTTCTTTAAAGTTTATTTAATTTTAGATTTAGTTATAATTTTTTTTAGCGTAGCTCTATGATTTCAATTTTTTTTTTAAATTTCGTTCTTTGGAGAATTGGTCTAATTCTTTTAGTTTGAAAGTATTTTTTCAGAAAAGGCTCATACTTCAAGACAATTAAGTTTGGACTGTGATGTGGGCTCTACAGAACTCAACATGCCAGTGTGACATTAGCATTAAGGTGAAGTTATTAAAACATTATTGAACCTTCATAAATGTTTTGTTTTGTTTGTTTGTGAATTGTTTTGTTTTGACGGCCGTCAGACAAATGTTTTTTGTAAAAATACGAATTGTATGTTTTAAATGTTAACATGTTTAATGTTTTATTTTCTTTAAAGTTTATTTAATTTTAGATTTACTTATAATTTTTTTTAGCGTAGCTCTATTATTTCAATTTTTTTTTTTTATTTCGTTCTTTGGAGAATTAGTCTAATTCTTTTAGTTTGAAAGTATTTTTTCAGAAAAGGCTCATACTTTAAGACAATTAAGTTTGGACTGTGATGTGGGCTCTACAGAACTCAACATGCCAGTGTGACATTAGCATTAAGGTGAAGTTATTTAAACATTATTGAACCTTCATAAATGTTTTGTTTTGTTTGTTTGTGAATTGTTTTGTTTTGACGGCCGTCAGACAAATGTTTTTTGTCAAAATATGTATTGTATGTTTTAAATGTTAACATGTTTAATGTTTTATTTTCTTTAAAGTTTATTTAATTTTAGATTTAGTTATAATTTTTTTTAGCGTAGCTCTATTATTTCAATTTTTTTTTTTATTTCGTTCTTTAGAGAATTAGTCTAATTCTTTTAGTTTGAAAGTATTTTTTCAGAAGAGGCTCATACTTCAAGACATTCAAGTTTGGACTAAGATGTCGGCTCTACAGAACTCAACATGCCAGTGTGACATTAGCAATAAGGTGAAGTTATTTAAACATTATTGAACCTTCATAAATGTTTTGTTTTGTTCGTTTCTGAATTGTTTTGTCTTGATGGCCGTCAGACAAATGTTTTTTGTCAAAATACGTATTGTATGTTTTAAATGTTAACATGTTTAATGTTTTATTTTCTTTGAAGTTTATTTAATTTTAGATTTAGTTATAATTTTTTTTAGCGTAGCTCTATTATTTCAATTTTTTTTTTAATTTCGTTCTTTGGAAAGTTAGTCTAATTCTTTTAGTTTGAAAGTATTTTTTCAGAAGAGGCTCATACTTTAAGACATTCAAGTTTGGACTAAGATGTGGGCTCTACAGAACTCATTATGCCAGTGTGACATTAGCATTAAGGTGAAGTTATTTAAACATTATTGAACCTTCATAAATATATTTGTTTTGTTCGTTTGTGAATTGTTTTGTCTTGACGGCCGTCAGACAAATGTTTTTTGTCAAAATACGTATTGTATATTTTAAATGTTAACATGTTTAATTTTTTTTTCTTTAAAGTTTATTTAATTTTAGATTTAGTTATAATTTATTTTAGCGTAGCTCTATTATTTCAATTTTTTTTTTTTAATTTCGTCTTTTGGAGAATTAGTCTAATTCTTTTAGTTTGAAAGTATTTTTTCAGAAAAGGCTCATACTTCAAGACATTCAAGTTTGGACTAAGATGTGGGCTGTATAGAACTCAACATGCCAGTGTAACATTAGCATTAAGGTGAAGTTATTTAAACATAATTAAACCTTCAAGAATGTTTTTTTTTTTTGTTTGTTTGTGAATTGTTTTGTCTTTATGGCCGTCGGACAAATGTTTTTTGTTAAAACCGAATCATATGTTTTAAATGTTAGCATGTTTAATGTTATATTTTCTTTGAAGTTTATTTCATTTTAGATGTTCTTATAATTTTTTTTTAGCGTAGCTCTATTATTTCAATTTTTTTTTAAATTTCGTCCTTTGGAGAATTAGTCTAATTCTTTTAGTTTGAAAGTATTTTTTCAGAGGAGGCTCATACTTCAAGACATTCAAGTTTGGACTGTGATGTAAGCTCTACAGAACTCAACATGCCACTGTAACATTAGCATTAAGGTGAAGTTATTTAAACATTATTGAACATTCATAAATGTTTTATTTTGTTTGTTTGTGAATTGTTTTGTCTTGACGGCCGTCAGACAAATGTTTTTTGTCAAAATATGTATTGTATGTTTTAAATGTTAACATGTTTAATGTTTTATTTTCTTTGAAGTTTATTTAATTTTAGATTTATATATAATTTATTTTAGCATAGCTCTAATATTTCAATTGTTTTTTTTTTTATTTCGTCCTTTGGAGAATTGGTCTAATTCTTTTAGTTTGAAAGTATTTTTTCAGAAAAGGCTCATACTTCAAGACATTCAAGTTTGGACTGTGATGTGGGCTCTACAGAAATCAACATGCCAGTGTGACATTAGCATTAAGGTGAAGTTATTTAAACATTATTAAACCTTCAAAAATATATTTGTTTTGTTCGTTTGTGAATTGTTTTGTTTTGACGGCCGTCAGACAAATGTTTTTTGTCAAAATACGTATTGTATGTTTTAAATGTTAACATGTTTAATGTTTTATTTTCTTTGAAGTTTATGTAATTTTAGATTTAGTTATAATTTTTTTTAGTGTAGTTCTATTATTTCAATTTTTTTTTCAATTTACGTTCTTTGGAGAATTAGTCTAAATCTTTTAGTTTGAAAGTATTTTTTCAGACGAGGCTCATACTTCAAGACATTTAAGTTTGGACTGTGATGTGGGCTCTACAGAACTCAACAAGCCTGTGTGACATTAGCATTAAGGTGAAGTTATTTAAACATTATTGAACATTCATAAATATATTTGTTTTGTTCGTTTGTGAATTGTTTTGTCTTGAAGGCCGTCGGACAAATGTTTTTCTTCAAAATACATATTGTATGTTTTAAATAATAACATGTTTAATGTTTTATTTTCTTTAAATTTTTTTAAATTTTAGATTTAGTTATAATTTTTTTTAGCGTAGCTCTATTATTTCAATTTTTTTTTTTTATTTCGTTCTTTGGAGAATTAGTCTAATTCTTTTAGTTTGAAAGTATTTTTTCAGAAGAGGCTCATACTTCAAGACATTCAAGTTTGGACTAAGATGTGGGCTCTACAGAACTCAGCATGCCTGTGTGACATTAGCATTAAGGTGAAGTTATTTAAACATTATTGAACATTCATAAATATATTTGTTTTGTTCGTTTGTGAATTGTTTTGTCTTGACGGCCGTCAGACAAATATTTTTGTCAAAATACGTATTGTATGTTTTAAATGTTAACATGTTTAATGTTTTTTTTTCTTTGAAGTTTATTCAATTTTAGATTTTTTTATAATTTTTTTTAGCGTAGCTCTATTATTTCAATTTTTTTTTTAAATTTCGTTCTTTGGAGAATTAGTCTAATTCTTTTAGTTTGAAAGTATTTTTTCAGAAGAGGCTCATACTTCAAGACATTCAAGTTTGGACTAAGATGTGGGCTCTACAGAACTCATTATGCCAGTGTGACATTACCATTAAGGTGAAGTTATTTAAACATTATTGAACCTTCATAAATGTTTTGTTTTGTTCGTTTGTGAATTGTTTTGTCTTGACGGCTGTTGGACAAATGTTTTTTGTCAAAATACGTATTGTATGTTTTAAATGTTAACATGTTTAATGTTTTATTTTCTTTGAAGTTTATTTAATTTTAGATTTAGTTATAATTTTTTTTAGCGTAGCTCTATTATTTCAATTTTTTTTTTAATTTCGTTCTTTGGAAAGTTAGTCTAATTCTTTTAGTTTGAAAGTATTTTTTCAGAAGAGGCTCATACTTCAAGACATTCAAGTTTGGACTAAGATGTGGGCTCTACAGAACTCATTATGCCAGTGTGACATTAGCATTAAGGTGAAGTTATTTAAACATTATTGAACCTTCATAAATGGTTTGTTTAGTTTGTTTTGAATTGTTTTGTCTTGACGGCCGTCAGACAAATGTTTTTTGTCAAAATACATATTGTATGTTTTAAATGTTAACATGTTTAATGTTTTATTTTCTTTAAAGTTTAATTAATTTTAGATTTAGTTATAATTTTTTTTAGCGTAGCTTTATTGTTTCAATTTTTTTTTTTTATTTCGTTCTTTGGAGAATTAGTCTAATTCTTTTAGTTTGAAAGTATTTTTTCAGAAGAGGCTCATACTTCAAGACATTCAAGTTTGGACTAAGATGTGGGCTCTACAGAACTCATTATGCCAGTGTGACATTACCATTAAGGTGAAGTTATTTAAACATTATTGAACTATCATAAATGTTTTGTTTTGTTCGTTTGTGAATTGTTTTGTCTTGACGGCTGTTGGACAAATGTTTTTTTGTCAAAACCATATTGTATGTTTTAAATGTTAACATGTTTAATGTTTTATTTTCTTTAAAGTTTAATTAATTTTAGATTTAGTTATAATTTTTTTTAGCGTAGCTCTATTATTTCAATTTTTTTTTTAAATTTCGTTCTTTGGAGAATTGGTCTAATTCTTTTAGTTTGAAAGTATTTTTTCAGAAAAGGCTCATACTTCAAGACAATTAAGTTTGGACTAAGATGTCGGCTCTACAGAACTCAACATGCCAGTGTGACATTAGAAATAAGGTGAAGTTATTTAAACATTATTGAAACTTCATAAATGTTTTGTTTTGTTCGTTTGTGAATTGTTTTGTCTTGATGGCCGTCAGACAAATGTTTTTTGTCAAAATACGTATTGTATGTTTTAAATGTTAACATGTTTAATGTTTTATTTTCTTTGAAGTTTATTTAATTTTAGATTTAGTTATAATTTTTTTTAGCGTAGCTCTATTATTTCAATTTTTTTTTTTATTTCGTTCTTTGGAAAGTTAGTCTAATTCTTTTAGTTTGAAAGTATTTTTTCAGAAAAGGCTCATACTTCAAGACATTCAAGTTTGGACTAAGATGTGGGCTGTATAGAACTCAACATGCCAGTGTAACATTAGCATTAAGGTGAAGTTATTTAAACATAATTAAACCTTCAGCAATGTTTTTTTTTTTTGTTTGTTTGTGAGATGTTTTGTCTTTATGGCCGTCGGACAAATGTTTTTTGTTAAAACCGTATCATATGTTTTAAATGTTAGCATGTTTAATGTTATATTTTCTTTGAAGTTTATTTCATTTTAGATGTTCTTATAATTTTTTTTTAGCGTAGCTCTATTATTTCAATTTTTTTTTTAATTTCGTCCTTTGGAGAATTAGTCTAATTCTTTTAGTTTGAAAGAATTTTTTTAGAGGAGGCTCATACTTCAAGACATTCAAGTTTGGACTGTGATGTAAGCTCTACAGAACGCAACATGCCACTGTAACATTAGCATTAAGGTGAAGTTATTTAAACATTATTGAACATTCATAAATGTTTTATTTTGTTTGTTTGTGAATTGTTTTGTCTTGACGGCCATCGTACAAATGTTTTTTGTCAAAACCGTATTGTATGTTTTAAATGTTAACATGTTTAATGTTTAATTTTCTTTGAAGTTTATTTAATTTTAGATTTACTTATAATTTTTTTTAGCGTAGCTCTATTATTTCAATTTTTTTTATTTATTTCATTCTTTGGAGAATTAGTCTAATTCTTTTAGTTTGAAAGTATTTTTTCAGAAGAGGCTCATACTTCAAGACATTCAAGTTTGGACTAAGATGTGGGCTCTACAGAACTCAACATGCCTGTGTGACATTAGCATTAAGGTGAAGTTATTTAAACATTATTGAACCTTCATAAATATATTTGTTTTGTTCATTTGTTAATTGTTTTGTCTTGACGGCCGTCAGACAAATGTTTTTTGTCAAAATACGTATTGTATGTTTTAAATGTTAACATGTTTAATGTTTTATTTTCTTTAAAGTTTATTTAATTTTAGATTTAGTTATAATTTTTTTTAGCGTAGCTCTATGATTTCAATTTTTTTTTTAAATTTCGTTCTTTGGAGAATTGGTCTAATTCTTTTAGTTTGAAAGTATTTTTTCAGAAAAGGCTCATACTTCAAGACAATTAAGTTTGGACTGTGATGTGGGCTCTACAGAACTCAACATGCCAGTGTGACATTAGCATTAAGGTGAAGTTATTAAAACATTATTGAACCTTCATAAATGTTTTGTTTTGTTTGTTTGTGAATTGTTTTGTTTTGACGGCCGTCAGACAAATGTTTTTTGTAAAAATACGAATTGTATGTTTTAAATGTTAACATGTTTAATGTTTTATTTTCTTTAAAGTTTATTTAATTTTAGATTTACTTATAATTTTTTTTAGCGTAGCTCTATTATTTCAATTTTTTTTATTTATTTCGTTCTTTGGAGAATTAGTCTAATTCTTTTAGTTTGAAAGTATTTTTTCAGAAAAGGCTCATACTTCAAGACATTCAAGTTTGGACTAAGATGTGGGCTCTACAGAACTCAACATGCCTGTGTGACATTAGCATTAAGGTGAAGTTATTTAAACATTATTGAACCTTCATAAATATATTTGTTTTGTTCATTTGTTAATTGTTTTGTCTTGACGGCCGTCAGACAAATGTTTTTTGTCAAAATACGTATTGTATGTTTTAAATGTTAACATGTTTAATGTTTTATTTTCTTTAAAGTTTATTTAATTTTAGATTTAGTTATAATTTTTTTTAGCGTAGCTCTATGATTTCAATTTTTTTTTAAAATTTCGTTCTTTGGAGAATTGGTCTAATTCTTTTAGTTTGAAAGTATTTTTTCAGAAAAGGCTCATACTTCAAGACAATTAAGTTTGGACTGTGATGTGGGCTCTACAGAACTCATTATGCCAGTGTGACATTAGCATTAAGGTGAAGTTATTTAAACATTATTGAACCTTCATAAATGTTTTGTTTTGTTCGTTTGTGAATTGTTTTGTCTTGACGGCTGTTGGACAAATGTTTTTTTGTCAAAACCATATTGTATGTTTTAAATATTAACATGTTTAATGTTTTATTTTCTTTGAAGTTTATTTAATTTTAGATTTAGTTATAATTTTTTTTAGCGTAGCTCTATTATTTCAATTTTTTTTTTTAATTTCGTTCTTTGGAGAATTGGTCTAATTCTTTTAGTTTGAAAGTATTTTTTCAGAAAAGGCTCATTTTTCAAGACAATTAAGTTTGGACTAAGATGTCGGCTCTACAGAACTCAACATGCCAGTGTGACATTACCATTAAGGTGAAGTTATTTAAACATTATTAAAACTTCATAAATGTTTTGTTTTGTTCGTTTGTGAATTGTTTTGTCTTGATGGCCGTCAGACAAATGTTTTTTGTCAAAATACGTATTGTATGTTTTAAATGTTAACATGTTTAATGTTTTATTTTCTTTGAAGTTTATTTAATTTTAGATTTAGTTATTATTTTTTTTTAGCGTAGCTCTATTATTTCAATTTTTTTTTTTATTTCGTTCTTTGGAAAGTTAGTCTAATTCTTTTAGTTTGAAAGTATTTTTTCAGAAAAGGCTCATACTTCAAGACATTCAAGTTTGGACTAAGATGTGGGCTGTATAGAACTCAACATGCCAGTGTAACATTAGCATTAAGGTGAAGTTATTTAAACATAATTAAACCTTCAAGAATGTTTTTTTTTTTTGTTTGTTTGTGAGATGTTTTGTCTTTATGGCCGTCGGACAAATGTTTTTTGTTAAAACCGTATCATATGTTTTAAATGTTAGCATGTTTAATGTTATATTTTCTTTGAAGTTTATTTCATTTTAGATGTTCTTATAATTTTTTTTTAGCGTAGCTCTATTATTTCAATTTTTTTTTTAATTTCGTCCTTTGGAGAATTAGTCTAATTCTTTTAGTTTGAAAGTATTTTTTCAGAGGAGGCTCATACTTCAAGACATTCAAGTTTGGACTGTGATGTAAGCTCTACAGAACTTAACATGCCACTGTAACATTAGCATTAAGGTGAAGTTATTTAAACATTATTGAACATTCATAAATGTTTTATTTTGTTTGTTTGTGAATTGTTTTGTCTTGACGGCCATCGTACAAATGTTTTTTGTCAAAACCGTATTGTATGTTTTAAATGTTAACATGTTTAATGTTTAATTTTCTTTGAAGTTTATTTAATTTTAGATTTACTTATAATTTTTTTTAGCGTAGCTCTATTATTTCAATTTTTTTTATTTATTTCGTTCTTTGGAGAATTAGTCTAATTCTTTTAGTTTGAAAGTATTTTTTCAGAAGAGGCTCATACTTCAAGACATTCAAGTTTGGACTAAGATGTGGGCATTACAGAACTCAACATGCCTGTGTGACATTAGCATTAAGGTGAAGTTATTTAAACATTATTGAACCTTCATAAATATATTTGTTTTGTTCATTTGTTAATTGTTTTGTCTTGACGGCCTTCAGACAAATGTTTTTTGTCAAAATACGTATTGTATGTTTTAAATGTTAACATGTTTAATGTTTTATTTTCTTTAAAGTTTATTTAATTTTAGATTTAGTTATAATTTTTTTTAGCGTAGCTCTATGATTTCATTTTTTTTTTTTTATTTCGTTCTTTAGAGAATTAGTCTAATTCTTTTAGTTTGAAAGTATTTTTTCAGAAGAGGCTCATACTTCAAGACATTCAAGTTTGGACTAAGATGTGTTCTCTACAGAACTCAACATGCCAGTGTGACATTAGCAATAAGGTGAAGTTATTTAAACATTATTGAACCTTCATAAATGTTTTGTTTTGTTCGTTTGTGAATTGTTTTGTCTTGATGGCCGTCAGACAAATGTTTTTTGTCAAAATACGTATTGTATGTTTTAAATGTTAACATGTTTAATGTTTAATTTTCTTTAAACTTTAATTAATTTTAGATTTAGTTATAAATTTTTTTAGCGTAGCTCTATTATTTCAATTTTTTTTTTAATTTCGTTCTTTGGAAAATTAGTCTAATTCTTTTAGTTTGAAAGTATTTTTTCAGAAGAGGCTCATACTTCAAGACATTCAAGTTTGGACTAAGATGTGGGCTCTACAGAACTCAACATGCCAGTGTGACATTAGCAATAAGGTGAAGTTATTTAAACATTATTGAACCTTCATAAATGTTTTGTTTTGTTCGTTTGTGAATTGTTTTGTCTTGACGGCCGTCAGACAAATGTTTTTTGTCAAAATACGTATTGTATGTTTTAAATGTTAACATGTTTAATTTTTTTTTTTCTTTAAAGTTTATTTAATTTTAGATTTAGTTATAATTTATTTTAGCGTAGCTCTATTATTTCAATTTTTTTTTTTATTTCGTCCTTTGGAAAATTAGTCTAATTCTTTTAGTTTGAAATTATTTTTTCAGAGGATGCTCATTCTTCAAGACATTCAAGTTTGGACTAAGATGTGGCCTCTACAGACCTCAAAATGCCAGTGTGACATTAGCATTAAGGTGAAGTTATTTAAACATTATTGAACCTTCATAAATGTTTTTTTTTTTTTTTTGTGAATTGTTTTGTCTTGACGGCCGTCAGACAAATGTTTTTTGTCAAAATACGTATTGTATGTTTTAAATGTTAACATGTTTAATGTTTTATTTTCATTAAAGTTTATTTAATTTTAGATTTAGTTATAATTTTTTTTAGCGTAGCTCTATTATTTCAATTTTTTTTTTAAATTTCGTTCTTTGGAGAATTGGTCTAATTCTTTTAGTTTGAAAGTATTTTTTCAGAAAAGGCTCATACTTCAAGACAATTAAGTTTGGACTGTGATGTGGGCTCTACAGAACTCAACATGCCAGTGTGACATTAGCATTAAGGTGAAGTTATTTAAACATTATTGAACCTTCATAAATATATTTGTTTTGTTCGTTTGTGAATTGTTTTGTCTTGACGGCCGTCAGACAAATGTTTTTTGTCAAAATACATATTGTATGTTTTAAATGTTAACATGTTTAATTTTTTTTTTTTCTTTAAAGTTTATTTAATTTTAGATTTAGTTATAATTTATTTTAGCGTAGCTCTATTATTTCAATTTTTTTTTTTTAATTTCGTCCTTTGGAGAATTAGTCTAATTCTTTTAGTTTGAAAGTATTTTTTCAGAAAAGGCTCATACTTCAAGACATTCAAGTTTGGACTAAGATGTGGGCTGTATAGAACTCAACATGCCAGTGTAACATTAGCATTAAGGTGAAGTTATTTAAACATAATTAAACCTTCAGCAATGTTTTTTTTTTTTGTTTGTTTGTGAATTGTTTTGTCTTTATGGCCGTCGGACAAATGTTTTTTGTTAAAACCGTATCATATGTTTTAAATGTTAGCATGTTTAATGTTATATTTTCTTTGAAGTTTATTTCATTTTAGATGTTCTTATAATTTTTTTTTAGCGTAGCTCTATTATTTCATTTTTTTTTTAATTTCGTCCTTTGGAGAATTAGTCTAATTCTTTTAGTTTGAAAGTATTTTTTCAGAGGAGGCTCATACTTCAAGACATTCAAGTTTGGACTGTGATGTAAGCTCTACAGAACTCAACATGCCACTGTAACATTAGCATTAAGGTGAAGTTATTTAAACATTATTGAACCTTCATAAATGTTTTTTTTTTTTTTTTTGTGAATTGTTTTGTCTTGACGGCCGTCAGACAAATGTTTTTTGTCAAAATACGTATTGTATGTTTTAAATGTTAACATGTTTAATGTTTTATTTTCTTTAAAGTTTATTTAATTTTAGATTTAGTTATAATTTTTTTTAGCGTAGCTCTATTATTTCAATTTTTTTTTTAAATTTCGTTCTTTGGAGAATTGGTCTAATTCTTTTAGTTTGAAAGTATTTTTTCAGAAAAGGCTCATACTTCAAGACAATTAAGTTTGGACTGTGATGTGGGCTCTACAGAACTCAACATGCCAGTGTGACATTAGCATTAAGGTGAAGTTATTTAAACATTATTGAACCTTCATAAATGTTTTGTTTTGTTTGTTTGTGAATTGTTTTGTTTTGACGGCCGTCAGACAAATGTTTTTTGTAAAAATACGTATTGTATGTTTTAAATGTTAACATGTTTAATGTTTTATTTTCTTTAAAGTTTATTTAATTTTAGATTTAGTTATAATTTTTTTTAGCGTAGCTCTATTATTTTAATTTTTTTTTTTAATTTCGTTCTTTAGAGAATTAGTCTAATTCTTTTAGTTTGAAAGTATTTTTTCAGAAGAGGCTCATACTTCAAGACATTCAAGTTTGGACTAAGATGTGTTCATTACAGAACTCAACTTGCCAGTGTGACATTAGCAATAAGGTGAAGTTATTTAAACATTATTGAACCTTCATAAATGTTTTGTTTTGTTCGTTTGTGAATTGTTTTGTCTTGATGGCCGTCAGACAAATGTTTTTTGTCAAAATACGTATTGTATGTTTTAAATGTTAACATGTTTAATGTTTAATTTTCTTTGAAGTTTATTTAATTTTAGATTTAGTTATAATTTTTTTTAGCGTAGCTCTATTATTTCAATTTTTTTTTTAATTTCGTTCTTTGGAAAATTAGTCTAATTCTTTTAGTTTGAAAGTATTTTTTCAGAAGAGGCTCATACTTCAAGACATTCAAGTTTGGACTAAGATGTGGGCTCTACAGAACTTAACATGCCAGTGTGACATTAGCAATAAGGTGAAGTTATTTAAACATTATTGAACCTTCATAAATGTTTTGTTTTGTTCGTTTGTGAATTGTTTTGTCTTGATGGCCGTCAGACAAATGTTTTTTGTCAAAATACGTATTGTATGTTTTAAATGTTAACATGTTTAATGTTTTATTTTCTTTGAAGTTTATTTAATTTTAGATTTAGTTATAATTTTTTTTAGCGTAGCTCTATTATTTCAATTTTTTTTTTAAATTTCGTTCTTTGGAAAGTTAGTCTAATTCTTTTAGTTTGAAAGTATTTTTTCAGAAGAGGCTCATACTTCAAGATAATCAAGTTTGGACTAAGATGTGGGCTCTACAGAACTCATTATGCCAGTGTTACATTAGCATTAAGGTGAAGTTATTTAAACATTATTGAACCTTCATAAATATATTTGTTTTGTTCGTTTGTGAATTGTTTTGTCTTGACGGCCGTCAGACAAATGTTTTTTGTCAAAATACGTATTGTATGTTTTAAATGTTAACATGTTTAATTTTTTTTTTTCTTTAAAGTTTATTTAATTTTAGATTTAGTTATAATTTATTTTAGCGTAGCTCTATTATTTCAATTTTTTTTTTTTAATTTCGTCCTTTGGAGAATTAGTCTAATTCTTTTAGTTTGAAAGTATTTTTTCAGAAAAGGCTCATACTTCAAGACATTCAAGTTTGGACTAAGATGTGGGCTGTATAGAACTCAACATGCCAGTGTAACATTAGCATTAAGGTGAAGTTATTTAAACATAATTAAACCTTCAGCAATGTTTTTTTTTTTGTTTGTTTGTGAATTGTTTTGTCTTTATGGCCGTCGGACAAATGTTTTTTGTTAAAACCGTATCATATGTTTTAAATGTTAGCATGTTTAATGTTATATTTTCTTTGAAGTTTATTTCATTTTAGATGTTCTTATAATTTTTTTTTAGCGTAGCTCTATTATTTCATTTTTTTTTTAATTTCGTCCTTTGGAGAATTAGTCTAATTCTTTTAGTTTGAAAGTATTTTTTCAGAGGAGGCTCATACTTCAAGACATTCAAGTTTGGACTGTGATGTAAGCTCTACAGAACTCAACATGCCACTGTAACATTAGCATTAAGGTGAAGTTATTTAAACATTATTGAACCTTCATAAATGTTTTTTTTTTTTTTTTGTGAATTGTTTTGTCTTGACGGCCGTCAGACAAATGTTTTTTGTCAAAATACGTATTGTATGTTTTAAATGTTAACATGTTTAATGTTTTATTTTCTTTAAAGTTTATTTAATTTTAGATTTAGTTATAATTTTTTTTAGCGTAGCTCTATTATTTCAATTTTTTTTTTAAATTTCGTTCTTTGGAGAATTGGTCTAATTCTTTTAGTTTGAAAGTATTTTTTCAGAAAAGGCTCATACGTCAAGACAATTAAGTTTGGACTGTGATGTGGGCTCTACAGAACTCAACATGCCAGTGTGACATAAGCATTAAGGTGAAGTTATTTAAACATTATTGAACCTTCATAAATGTTTTGTTTTGTTTGTTTGTGAATTGTTTTGTTTTGACGGCCGTCAGACAAATGTTTTTTGTAAAAATACGTATTGTATGTTTTAAATGTTAACATGTTTAATGTTTTATTTTCTTTAAAGTTTATGTAATTTTAGATTTAGTTATAATTTTTTTTAGCGTAGCTCTATTATTTCAATTTTTTTTTTTTATTTCGTTCTTTAGAGAATTAGTCTAATTCTTTTAGTTTGAAAGTATTTTTTCAGAAAAGGCTCATACTTCAAGACATTCAAGTTTGGACTAAGATGTGTTCTCTACAGAACTCAACATGCCAGTGTGACATTAGCAATAAGGTGAAGTTATTTAAACATTATTGAACCTTCATAAATGTTTTGTTTTGTTCGTTTGTGAATTGTTTTGTCTTGATGGCCGTCAGACAAATGTTTTTTGTCAAAATACGTATTGTATGTTTTAAATGTTAACATGTTTAATGTTTAATTTTCTTTGAAGTTTATTTAATTTTAGATTTAGTTATAATTTTTTTTAGCGTAGCTCTATTATTTCAATTTTTTTTTTAATTTCGTTCTTTGGAAAATTAGTCTAATTCTTTTAGTTTGAAAGTATTTTTTCAGAAGAGGCTCATACTTCAAGACATTCAAGTTTGGACTAAGATGTGGGCTGTATAGAACTCAACATGCCAGTGTAACATTAGCATTAAGGTGAAGTTATTTAAACATAATTAAACCTTCAGCAATGTTTTTTTTTGTGTTTGTTTGTGAATTGTTTTGTCTTTATGGCCGTCGGACAAATGTTTTTTGTTAAAACCGTATCATATGTTTTAAATGTTAGCATGTTTAATGTTATATTTTCTTTGAAGTTTATTTCATTTTAGATGTTCTTATAATTTTTTTTTAGCATAGCTCTATTATTTCATTTTTTTTTTAATTTCGTCCTTTGGAGAATAAGTCTAATTCTTTTAGTTTGAAAGTATTTTTTCAGAGGAGGCTCATACTTCAAGACATTCAAGTTTGGACTGTGATGTAAGCTCTACAGAACTCAACATGCCACTGTAACATTAGCATTAAGGTGAAGTTATTTAAACATTATTGAACCTTCATAAATGTTTTTTTTTTTTTTTTGAATTGTTTTGTCTTGACGGCCGTCAGACAAATGTTTTTTGTCAAAATACGTATTGTATGTTTTAAATGTTAACATGTTTAATGTTTTATTTTCTTTAAAGTTTATTTAATTTTAGATTTAGTTATAATTTTTTTTAGCGTAGCTCTATTATTTCAATTTTTTTTTTAAATTTCGTTCTTTGGAGAATTGGTCTAATTCTTTTAGTTTGAAAGTATTTTTTCAGAAAAGGCTCATACTTCAAGACAATTAAGTTTGGACTGTGATGTGGGCTCTACAGAACTCAACATGCCAGTGTGACATTAGCATTAAGGTGAAGTTATTTAAACATTATTGAACCTTCATAAATGTTTTGTTTTGTTTGTTTGTGAATTGTTTTGTTTTGACGGCCGTCAGACAAATGTTTTTTGTAAAAATACGTATTGTATGTTTTAAATGTTAACATGTTTAATGTTTTATTTTCTTTAAAGTTTATTTAATTTTAGATTTAGTTATAATTTTTTTTAGCGTAGCTCTATTATTTCAATTTTTTTTTTTTATTTCGTTCTTTAGAGAATTAGTCTAATTCTTTTAGTTTGAAAGTATTTTTTCAGAAGAGGCTCATACTTCAAGACATTCAAGTTTGGACTAAGATGTGGGCTCTACAGAACTCAACATGCCAGTGTGACATTAGCAATAAGGTGAAGTTATTTAAACATTATTGAACCTTCATAAATGTTTTGTTTTGTTCGTTTGTGAATTGTTTTGTCTTGATGGCCGTCAGACAAATGTTTTTTGTCAAAATACGTATTGTATGTTTTAAATGTTAACATGTTTAATGTTTTATTTTCTTTGAAGTTTATTTAATTTTAGATTTAGTTATAATTTTTTTTAGCGTAGCTCTATTATTTCATTTTTTTTTTTAATTTCGTTCTTTGGAAAGTTAGTCTAATTCTTTTAGTTTGAAAGTATTTTTTCAGAAGAGGCTCATACTTCAAGATATTCAAGTTTGGACTAAGATGTGGGCTCTACAGAACTCATTATGCCAGTGTGACATTAGCATTAAGGTGAAGTTATTTAAACATTATTGAACCTTCATAAATATATTTGTTTTGTTCGTTTGTGAATTGTTTTGTCTTGACGGCCGTCAGACAAATGTTTTTTGTCAAAATACGTATTGTATGTTTTAAATGTTAACATGTTTAATTTTTTTTTTTCTTTAAAGTTTATTTAATTTTAGATTTAGTTATAATTTATTTTAGCGTAGCTCTATTATTTCAATTTTTTTTATTTAATTTCGTCCTTTGGAGAATTAGTCTAATTCTTTTAGTTTGAAAGTATTTTTTCAGAAAAGGCTCATACTTCAAGACATTCAAGTTTGGACTAAGATGTGGGCTGTATAGAACTCAACATGCCAGTGTAACATTAGCATTAAGGTGAAGTTATTTAAACATAATTAAACCTTCAGCAATGTTTTTTTTTTTGTTTGTTTGTGATTTGTTTTGTCTTTATGGCCGTCGGACAAATGTTTTTTGTTAAAACCGTATCATATGTTTTAAATGTTAGCATGTTTAATGTTATATTTTCTTTGAAGTTTATTTCATTTTAGATGTTCTTATAATTTTTTTTTTAGCGTAGCTCTATTATTTCAATTTTTTTTTTTATTTCGTCCTTTGGAGAATTAGTCTAATTCTTTTAGTTTGAAAGTATTTTTTCAGAGGAGGCTCATACTTCAAGACATTCAAGTTTGGACTGTGATGTAAGCTCTACAGAACTCAACATGCCACTGTAACATTAGCATTAAGGTGAAGTTATTTAAACATTATTGAACATTCATAAATGTTTTATTTTGTTTGTTTGTGAATTGTTTTGTCTTGACGGCCATCGTACAAATGTTTTTTGTCAAAACCGTATTGTATGTTTTAAATGTTAACATGTTTAATGTTTAATTTTCTTTGAAGTTTATTTAATTTTAGATTGTCTAGCTTTGTTATTGTTGATATTGTTCTATTTGTTTTTGGACGTTTCCAAAGTTTTGTTTGCATTTGTCCGACAGACTGTTTTTTTTCTTCTGTGATTGTTTGATATCTGTTAACTTGATTTGTATTAGACAGACTGCTTGTGACATAGGGTGTAGGGTAAAGGGAAAGATGAATTGACAGCCATATTCTTGAGAATATTCAGAAACCTTAAATGTGATTTGACAACAATATTCTTAAGAATAGTCCTAAACCTTAAATTCCCATTTACCTAGCTCATGTATGGCTCCTCGTGCCACACCCTGGACAACAGTCTTGGCTGACTGTCTAAATACATGAGTGAAATTCCTTTTTTTACTAATCAAAATGTTCATTTAAAAATGTACTGGAATTTTTTTTGAAAAGGATCTTTTGTAAATGATGATTTTTGTATTGGTTTGTTTGAAAGAAAAAATAAAATAACTTAGTATTTATACATAGAAAATGTTTGAATGTACAAATTGAGTGACTGACTCTTATGGTAGACTTTTTATTGTTTTAATTATTATTATGAAAATTTTTAAAAATATTTTAAAGATTGGTAGGAAGCTTATTAAATTGTTGAACATTGTTAATAATGCTTTTTAATCACATTACATTACATTATTAATTATCAATCCTTACATTCTGCTTTTTTTTTTCTCCAGGCCATAGTGTTTTCAAAGAAGAGAAAAAAATGAAATCAGTAATTTCACAATTAAATGAATTGTATTTTCCTGGCCACTCATAATGTTTTATTGTTTTAAAAATGTATACAAATGTATTGTATATTAAATTAACAAAATGAACCATCTTTTATTTGTCATTTAATTATTTTGTATTGTATATTGCAAACGTGTGGTTTGATTACCAAAAAAATACTATTATATATATATGCACATATTTTGTAAAACACAAAAAGAAAGTTAAACCATTTTTTTCTACTTATATCATTTTATTAATTGGTCATCATTTTGGCATAACAAATAATTATTTAAAAAAATAACAATACATTCACAAATAAACTGGCTACTAGATCTTGTAGATCTAGATTAGATCTAGCGTATCATCTAGCTAGTTTATATATTTAAAAATCTAATTTTAAATCAATTCATCAGACTTAATCCCCTTAACATAAGCCATGAAAGTATCCTTAAGCCTATACATAAGTTTGCACTCGTTAATCTTCTTTCACCTTAGACTGCAATTAATTATTCATTACATCACAAATATATAGGCCACTTTACACAATAAAAGGATGGCTGCCTGGTCGTGCGGTTTGCGCGCTGGACGGTCGTTTGGATTCATCGATTGGCCCGGGTTCAAACCCTGCCCGCTCCCATCCCCCGTCTACCTGCGGGAGGTTTGAACTAGGAAGTAAACTATCTTAAACTCTAAAGGAACAAATGAAACATGAAATATTTTCTTCTAACAGTTTATTATTATTGAAATAAGCAAAATGAAAAATAAAATATAAGGCCTACTGACAAAAAAAATTGAAAGATCTTGTAGGCCTATATCTAGACTAGAGTTTGAGTTTTTGGCACACCGGCACACTTTAGGTCATGTCGTGCCCATAATCCCTAAAAGGTTACTCTCCCTTCATACCACCGGGACAAGAGCTTAATTTTATGTAGTTAAGTTATTAAAAACAAGGTCTAAAATAGTTAAGGTAGTGAACATTTAATAATTTAGTAACACTCTTGTGTAAATATTATATGTTCACAATTTCACAAATCAAATTGTTACTCGATTATAAGATAACTTTTATTACTTTTTCTGTGGACATACCACAGCTGATGACATTGTTTTTGTTCTGGGTGGAATGTTGGCAAGATATTTATTATCTCCATATTTAAGTACCAAGAATTGATTTAAAAATGCATAGTTATGTGTATGTTTTAAATTGTATTGTAATAACTGAAGGGAGGCAAACTTAACGAGACATAGACGTTTATTTACACGGAGATATGATAAACACAAAGGGGCATCTATCTTGAGTACAGCAACTCCATATTGGCTCTCTCCTTGGGCGGAAATCCTTTCTCTATCATGTCAACATCCGAATTGTTTAGTCACAGATAGTGCGCACCTTCTTTCTGCACAATCTTGGATGGCGGTGCGCATGGCAAAGTCATAACAGTATCATACATACGGGCGCACGCGCGCGCACACACATTTATACATCTATAATACATTTCCTCCATTAAAAAAATTGTCCTGGGAAAATGCTTCTAACCCTGTACTACACATTCGTCCCCTACCTCCCTCACTTTCCCCATTGTATTTGGTCCTTTGTCCCGTTATATCTCTCTTACTTCTTTCTCAATCTTTGCACCGTGGCTTGCCACGGCTCTTTCTTCTCTTCCCTTTTCTCCCTCTCTCTCTCTCATTAAACATAATTTACTGAGGACGCGAGAAACAAAAATCGATTCGAATTCTTATCTCATATAATACAGACGTTACGTCAAAAAAGATAATGATTATAATACGTCTTAAGCGTCATGCATCTAGTCATGCATGTTAACCAATGACTTAAATTCTGCCAAGTCACTGGTTTTCCTGGCTAGCTCAGGCAACCCATTCCATGCTCTAATAGCACTAGGTAAGAAGGAGCATTTATGAAATTACTTTTAGGAAACGTGGCCAATGTCAATTCCTTTCCTTGGCATCAGCAAGTCAATAGAAAGATTAATTCATTCCATCGTCTTTCTCGTTTCGCTCTGTCTGTCTGTCAGTCCAACTCTCTCTCTCCTTCTCCCCCTCCCCTTACGGTTCTCTATATTCTCTCGTTCTTTTTTTTTTTTTTTTAAATCTAAACAATGTTTAATTGTTTCATAGTAAAGTAGAGTTCCCTCTTTGGACCTTGCGATCTATAAGGCAGATGATGTAACGATAATCTGTTGTTTTTTTTTGTGGCCCACGGTTGACGAGGGTGCCATGTGACCAGCACAACGACCAACCCGGACCAACCGCCTTTACTTTTTCCCAGCTTATGTCAGGTACCCATTAGAGCTAGGTGGACTCAGAGGATCCCGAAATTAAAAATCCCTGTCTTCACTAACATGATTTGAACCCGGAACCCCCGTCGGTTCGAAAGCCAAGCGCTTTACCGCTTGTTGCAGCCAACGCGCCCCCTCCGTTTCATAGAGAGAATATAAATTTGGTTCTCTCTTTTTCTACTTCTAACCTTTTTGATTTCTCTGATTTGTGTTTGGATCCATACTCTCTCTTTTTTTTTGCTTTCTTTCTTTAACCTCTTTCTAAATGGCTCTTTTCCACTCTCTCTTGCACTTTATCTCTTTTTATCAATTATGTTCTGTTGTTCTTTAATTTAATTATTCTTTAATATCTTGCGTTCTCTCATTCTGCCTCTTAAAAATCTAAATACACGGAAGAAGAATCCACGGAGTAGTAGCCCTGTTTCAAATGTTTCTTTCTACACATTGTGTAAGCCTTCTACAAAACTACACACAGACTTTGCTTTAAATTGTGCATTAGATCGCCTGGTCAACATTATCCCCCCTCCCGCCTTCTTTTCCCACCAAACACACAAACAGGTTTTTAATAACTACATTACTAAGTTATTTTGTTAAGTGAGTTGTTCTCACCTCCCAGTATCAGTTTTACTAGAACCTCCATGTTGACCAGAATGGCTAGCGGAACTGGACAGTTGTTTACTTTGCAGGTTGTTTATATTTGTGTTTATATCAAATAATTACAGTTTACTAGATATTTTCTAAGGTAATTATTTGTAAAATTAGGCATACATATTCATTTCAAACAACAACATTATTGTAAACAGTAACTTGTGTAAAATGGGTCACTTACATTTTTTTTTTGATGAACAAAGTCTAGAATCTTTAAACATCAATATTATTTAAACAAGACACACGGCATCTAGATATTGGTGATTTTTTTCAAACACTTTTTGTGTTTAAATCGTATCATTGTATGGGCGTTTAACGTAGATGAGTTTCATTTCATTCAAATAGAAACTTGAACCGTTTCGTACATGTTTTTTTGTTTGTTTCACACAAAATTTAAGCTTGTCAGCTTCAGAATTTTTTAGGCACAAAGCATCATTTTATTAAGATCTTTGAGTTGACCTTAAGTTTATTTGTATATTAGACCCTAGTGACTAGTTGAAAGATAAACAAAATGAATTACAAAATCAATTTAAATATTCTGTATTTAAGTGCCTTAGGAACATAAGGGCTAGCTGTTTACTCATTTGATTGGAACTTTATGGCAAGCTGTTGATCTACTCATTTGATTGGAACTTAACATGCTGATGTTTGAGGACTTCAATCAAGTGATGAAAATAAAAGGTCATGTTAAACATTTTCTATAAAACTATTCAAGTTAAGATTTGTACTAATTTCTACTCTTTCATATCTGTACTCTGTCTACTTTATTTGTTTTTCTACATTTAAGATTGCTACATTTTGGCACACAAGTGTTTGTCATAGCTGATCATACTATTTCACCTATTGATTCTTGTTTGCTATTTCTACTATACGTTTGCTACAAGTTTTGGGTTGTTGCATGCATTTAATTTGTTAATTATTTGTGTTCCTTTATTGCAGTAGTTTAGGGTTTATTATGCTAACTGCTAGTGTTCAGGTTTGTGCTATTAACTGCTAGTATTAGGGTTGTTGAACTAATTGATAGTGTTGAGGGCTGTTACACTACTGCTTGTGTTGAGAACTGTTACACTAACTGCTAGTGTTGAGAACTGTTACACTAACTGCTAGTGTTGAGGGCTGTTACACTAAATGCTTGTGTTGAGGGCTGTTACACTAACTGCTAGTGTTGTGGGCTGTTACACTAACTGCTTGTGTTTAGATTTGTTGCACTAACTGGAAAACTAAGTATGGATCTTTACTAATTTCTTCCATTTATTTTTTGTTTGGTCTTTCCTATCCCTTTTTATCACTTGTCACTTTCCTTTTCTTGATCGAGTTTGATCAGCCCAGATAGAGAATCACTTAATAGTTGTCTTATCTTTTTTGTGTTTTTTTCATAATCTGATTTGAGGGAACCATCCTTAATGCTAGTAGCATATAGTGGCTTTATTAGTAAGGGTCTTTACCCTCTGTGGGTATTGATGAACCTGCAGTGGCAGACTAGATGGGAGCTAGCCCTTCAAAGATCATCAGTATATTTTTTTGATGAAAGTGGTAGTACATTTTGTACTCGTGTGACTATTATCATAGTAACTGTTGGGTAAAGATTGAAAGCATGCCGTTAACATCTCTGTTTTGTATATTAAGTCTTGTTACCTGTTACTGATCTAGTGGTGGGTATATATAGGGTGCAGAGTATTTAAAGTTTGTTGTCCAATACTTCAGGAGAAGAAAACCAGTATCTCATATTAAAAGTTCACAATATTTAAGACATTTTAGATAATTCATACATGACAAAAATTCTTAGTTTCCAAAAAAGAAAATGAATAAAATCATAATTTTTTTGGTACATCATAAAGAAATACAGTTCACCTGAACTTTTTGTGTAGTAAGTTCCATACCTTGATGCCAGGAATACAAAAATTTATCAGGCAATATTAACTAAAGGACAATGTTGAATGAAAAAATACTTCAAAAATACTTTGTAATAGAAAAAAGACATTAAAGTTATTAGTATTTTGGAAACACCATTCTTGACATTTGCTTGAGTTATGCTATAAGTTCATCAAATCAAACACAGCAAGAACTTTCAGAGACACTCATTGTTGAAATATATTGTTCATGCTTGTTGGGAGAGAAAGCAAGCTGTATAATAAATACCTTTATACCCTGCATAATAACAATTGTTGTGTGGAGGAAGCAAGCTACGTACCTTTATACTCAGCACCAAACTAATTGTTGAATGGAGGAAGCAAGCTATGTACCTTTATGCCCAGAACAAAACCAATTGTTGGGTGGAGGAATCAAGCTATTTAATTTTATACCCATCACCAAACTAATTGTTGGGTGGAAGAATCAAGCTATGTACCTTTATACCCAGCACAAAACCAATTGTTGGGTGGAGAAATCAAGCTATGTACCTTTATACTCAGCACAAAACCAATTGTTGGGTGGAGGAAGCAAGCTATGTACCTTTATACTCAGCACAAAACCAATTGTTGGGTGGAGGAAGCAAGCTATGTACCTTTATACCCAGCACAAAACCAATTGTTGGGTGGAGGAAGCAAGCTATGTACCTTTATACCCAGCACAAAACCAATTGTTGGGTGGAGGAAGCAAGCTACATAGCCTACCTTTATGCCCAGCACAAAACCACTTGTTGGGTGTAGGAATCAAGCTATGTACCTTTATACCCAGCACAAAACCACTTGTTGGGTGTAGGAATCAAGCTATGTAATTTTATACCAAGCACCAAACTTATTGTTGGGTTGAGAAAGCAAGCTATATACCTATATGCCCACCAAAAAAAAAATTTTGGGTGGAGAAAGCAAGCTATGTACCTTTATACCCAGCACAAAACCAACTGTTGCGTGGAGGAAGTAAGCTACATAGCCTACCTTTATGCCCAGCACAAAACCAATTGTTGGGTGGAGGAAGCAAGCTATGTAGCCTTCCTTTATGCCCAGCACAAAACCAATTGTTGGGTGTAGGAATCAAACTATGTAATTTTATACCCAGCACCAAATTAATTTTTGGGTGGAGAAAGCAAGCTATATACCTATATGCCCAGCACAAAACCATTTGTTGGTTGGACGAATCAAGTTATGTACCTTTATACCCAGCACCAAACTAATTGTTGGGTGGAGAAAGCAAGCTATATACCTATATACCCAGCACAAAACCAATTGTTGGGTGAAGGAATTAAGCTATGTAACTTTATACCCAGCACCAAATTAATTGTTGGGTGGAGAGAGCAAGCTATATACCTTTAGGCTCTGCAAAAACCCTATCAGACAAAATGGTTTTCAGTCTGTAGGCAATGACGATGAAGACAGATATTCTGAATGCAAACCGTGATGCTTGATTTCCATGCAAATCCTGGTTGAGCAACATGTGGAAGTGGACCTAAATGCATTTTAAAACTTAATAAGAATTAAAATTAAAAAGCACAGTTATAAGTTTAAGCCACTGTAAAAAATAATATACATCAAAGATAACTTAATTACATTTCTATATTGTAGGTTAGAGGCACAGTGACTGTGTGATAAAGGGCTTGGCTTTGAAAGTAAGTGGTTCTGGGTTTGAATTCTGGTGAAGACTGGGATTTTTAAATTATGGGATCTTTAAGGCACCTCTAATAGGTACCTGACATTAGTCAAGTAAAGTGGTTGGTCATTGTGCTGGCCACATGACACCCCCATTAACCATTGGTTACAGAAACAGATGATCTTTACTTCATCAGCCCCATAGATCAATAGGTCTGAAAGGGGAACTTAACTATATTGTAGATTGATAACATAAAAAATGTGAATAAAAACATTATCAGAATATGTTATGACAACATGTTTGACAAATTGAGTTTGTTTGGTAGCAGATTTCATGCATTTATGCTATTTGTTCTGAATTGAATTTTCTCATTGTTACTGTCATTAGTTGTTAGACCTTGAAGGAGATATGGAATTGTACAGGTGTGAGCTGTCCTTGAAGAAATAATTCAAAATGTCTAGCACAGCAGAGTTGAGACTTGTACAAAGACTGCTGGCAAGTCTAATATTTCTGTATGGTATCTGTTGTCATACAATACATCAATCACAGTACTCTTAAAAGAAGGGATTTATTCAATATGGGCTTTTTCAGATTCCATTTAGATTGAGAAGTAGCCAAGAGCCTTGCTGAAGGCTCTGTAGTCAGTACAATATAAATGATCTGGTTTTCTTCTCCTGATAACCTAATGGGATTGCAACTGATCCATATAAGTGGTGAACTAGTATTAAAAATCATTACAGCACTAGTATTATGCAAGTCAAAAGTCAATGATGAGGATGGCTGTCAGGTTAAGTGATATGTGTTCTGAACTGTCATCCCAATGGTTCTGGGTTTCAACCCTGTCCACTGTCGTCCCCTGTTGTCCTTGGGCAGGTTTAGGCTAGGGTATTATAATTTAGAATTTGAAGGAACATTCAAAACATGTCAAACCAATAAACATAAGATTTATGCTTTAAGGAAACTGCACATGTAGACTACATTCTTACATAAAAACATCCGACCCAAATAAAATGGTTTACTATTGTATGAAGTAAGACAATTCTTAAATTCTAACTACTTTTTGTTTAAATAGTTTTCTGTAAGTAAGTGTAAGTATTTCGCAATACTGTTGATGATGAAAATTAAAAATTAAATGGTCAAGGAGTAGAGCCAAATGTTTTTAATATTAAGACCTTAAGTTTGATTCCTAATGGAAATTAGATAATTAATTGTTGGCTATAAGAACTAAAATATTATTTATTAAACTCTTTTATTTAAGAACATGAAATGAGAGTTCTAAAAATCAACTTTAGTCAAAAACAATCATTTTCCCTTTCATTCTTTCTGTCACTTGGTTCTTTGTCTTAAAATATTTTTGTATGTGTCTGTAATTTTCTAAAGGTTATCTCATTTTACTGATGTTGTAAATGATTTGTGCATCACTTGTGAATGGAGTTTTAACCATCTCATTTCCACCTGTCACTCAGTCTGTTGGACCATTGGGGCACCACACAGTCTGCATGGCTCTCTTCAATCTTCTCTTGTCTTTTGATAGGTGTAGTCTCTTCTATAGACTGGCTGGTTAATTCCTTAATGTTGTCTGCCTCTCCTTCTTTTCCCTGGGAATGTCCTCAGAAAATTCTTGAGAACCCTTAGGTTAGGATTTCTTTATAGAGTCTTAATTTTTTTTAGAAAGATCAGAAGGTCATCATAAGGCCCAGGAGATGATTTTCTTATCAACATAGAGTACAGAAAAAGAAAGGCTTTTTTCAAAGCAGCATAATGCCACAACATGGTGTTTTGGACAATTTAGAAAAGCAATAAAAAATGAAATTCTCTAAAATTAGAATTTTTTTTAGACACAACATTAAGAAGAAATTTTTTTTTCTAGTGTAAAAGTTGGCATAAAAGGCCATAGAATTATAAAAGCATTAAATGGAATATATTGACTTCCTTTCTAATTTTGAAGGGCTTTTTAGACAGAGTGAATTTAATAACATGATTTATTATATCATTGTCATTGGACTTGTCTATTATATTTATCAGTATTTATTTCTTTGAAAAAAAAAAACAATATTTGTGCAGAAAATTCTTAAAATATATTCAAATGATTTCTGATGGCATTTGGCTCCTTCTGTTTATCATTGTTTCACCTGAATTGGAGTAGATTTTGCTGGATCTAAACAGGTCAAAGCTGGAGTTATTTTCATTGCCACAGTTCATGTGTGACAAATTTTTCTCATAGCTATCAGGGCAGCCTTCATCCTCCTAAGACCACTTCATTCTTTTTTGCTCTCTGTGAGGACTGTATCAGCATGCTCAGTCAGTTCTGATTATCAACTCTAAAATAATATATCTGTAACAGAGAATATTGTTGTCAAGAATTGTACAGGTTTAGTTATAAACATTTTTCAAGCATCTTTTTGAGTTCACAAATAAAAATATTCAACATTTGTTCTTGATTGATTTAAATCTTTCAAAATTTGTGAAGTCTCTTTTCTTTTTACAATTAGTTTGATTTGCGTCATTATTTCAGTTAGCAGAGTCTTAACTACAGCATTTCTTTCCTTATTTTTGTCTCTTTGCTGATTCTTTGTTGATCTTTTCTTCTCTTGGGGAGGAAGGGTTTTGACCAACTTAGATTCTGAATTTCAATCTCATTTTTCTTAATACTGTCATGCGGGTGAAATGGCTTTTCTATTGATGTGCCATATTTTAAAACTAAATTACTTTTTCCATTCATTACAAGTATTGTATGTAATGCATTTCTTTCCTTAATTTTTCTCTTTGCTGATTCTTTGTTGATCTTTTCTTCTCGAGGGGAGGAGGGGTTCTGACCAACTTAGACTGAATTTTGATTTCTTATTTCAAGCTAAAAGAATGATTCCATTTATTACAACAGCTAACTACAACATTTCTTTTGTTATGTGTCCTTTTTGATTCATGCTTTGTTGATCTTTTCTTCTCTTGGGGAGGAGGAGTTCTGACCAACTTAGATGCTACAAGTAGAATAGGGACTTTCTTTGAATTCTGCTGACAACATAATGACTAACACAACATATATAAATATATATTATATAAACTATCAATTAGATTAAACCTTAGACTAGCAGTGCCAGTTATTAATGCCTGCTGTGTATAAACTGATACTCCTGTTGATATTCAAATGATTTAACCACAAATTTACAAGTATTTTTCTTATTTATTTTATGTTTATATGATTTTGACCATTTTGATTTCTGCTTTTTATATATGGCTCAGTGGGGAAAAGTTAAAAAAAATTTAGGACTGTTAACTGCCTTATAAAAGTAACTGAAGACAATTTCTATCATCATAGTATAACATCACAACCTTACAACAATTTTTGTTAAAGTTTTGTCTCAACTGATATATACATCTCTTTATGAAGAGAAGTGTAGACTAATTTAGACAGCTACAAAAATGAAACAGGTCCTTTTGTGGGCTCAATGCACATGAAGCTAATCAAGAGAAAACAAAGGGAAAATATGCTAAAGTACATTTATTGACAAGTACAGATGTTACAAAGGTCCTTTTTAGGGCCATAAGAAAACCATTTACTATGGTCCAACAAAAACAGGTTATTTTAATACCAAAAGAAAGGTCCTTTTTAGGGCCATAAGAAAACCATTAACTGTGGTCCAACAAGAACAGGTCATTTTAATACCAAAAGAAAGGTTCTTTTTAGAGCCAAAATAAGATTTTTGTCCAGAGCATGGAATACGATTTTCCTAAAAGGTCTTAATGAAATATAGGAGATATGAACTTCGGAGTGCTGCCCTGAAGTTTATGCAAAGATCAAGTATTTCTTTTTTTCTAAAGCAAAGAGAATTATGAAAGAGAACAGTACATCATGAATTGCATTTTATGACCTACACACGTTTGAACTGGAAAGCTATTTTCTTCAAGAAGTTTGAAAGTTGTCTAAATTGATCTTCTACTTTTCTTTGGGGTGTGAGCTTGTACTGGAATAAAAAAGAATGCATTTATTAAACATCAAAATCAATTAATTGAATAGTGACACATTTTCATGACTACCAACACTATCCTACAGCAGAAAACAAACAACTTAAATTTAACTCAATTAAAAGATTCTTTCTTTCTTTGACAATCACAAGCTCGTTCTTTATTTTGAAAAAAAATAGTTCAAGGCCAGATTAGGCTAAGTCTAAAATCAGCATGCTTTCATTTTGGACTAATTATCCACTTAATAACAAACATGAACTTTTCTAGATAGGCCCTATATTGATTGATTAAACTACTTCATCCTACTGGACCCAATGTTGGTGTTCAATGATTGATTTCTTATTCTGAAAGGATTTGCTGGTATTTTTTGTGTTTCTGTTATTTTCATGCCATTTTCTTCCAACATTAAATTCTTTTCTTTAAATTCTAATTTTGATATGCTAAACTCTTCTCCAATTGAAAGTTTGTCTTCAGCATTATAAATTTTAGCTGAATTCTCTGCATACTAAAAGACATCTCAGTCGTATTCCTAGCTATTCAACATGTCACCATACTAGAGTCTTACTCCCTGTTTGTTCTTCATTTATTTTTCTGACTGATATTTTCAGTGTTTCTATTAGTTTCAACATTTTCTTTCAACACTCATTTCTGTTTTCACTAGTTTTTCTTTGTCTTGCTGGACGCTTCTTAGATTTAAAAAAAAATGTCTTAGCATTGTTATTTTATACTTCTAATTTCTCCTCTTAGTTCTTTTATTTTTCTTGCAGTGAAACCTTAGTGTGAATAGTCTTACTCAAAGAAATAAATAAATGATTTATATCATAGAAAAAGTCATTAGATTGATTTGATTTTGATTTTAGGCACATCGGCACAATTTAGGCCATGTCGTGCCTGCAGTCATTAGAAACCAAGATCATCATATAATGTCTGAAAGAGGGGGTTATGATCAGTAATGTACAGAATTTTAGGGGTTTAAACAAAAAGCTAATAATTATTACTTAACTAAATATCCAATTGATAATTTAAAAAACTTTCAATTCAATCAGCAATTATTTTAAGGACTTAGCCCAGGATACAACTCTGACTTTCATTGGCCACACTGTTTTGACATTTTCGCTGCAAGCCTTCACTCTGTTATAGTATGTTCTGTGAGTTCTGACCAGATCTCATTCTTAGCATTCTTGTGGAAAGTAAACCTGTGAGAAATTTTCTGCTGAATTTAAAGGTTGAAAAATATCTCATCTTAAATCATGAATTAAAATTTCTAGCCACCATTAGGATTCAAACTTAAGAATTCTCAGTTTTATACCAATAAACCAAATACAATACATAAAAGATTGTATAGAGTGTTGTATATACAAAGTAAACAGGGAAATGAAAACAGGCACAGATGTACCTGACATTACCATAAGTATTTTTAAAAAAATAACCAGAAGTGCAGTGACGAGAGATAAATAAATGTTGAACAACAAAAACAAAATACATTTCACCTGAAATGTGCCCACCACATCATCAGTGCCAGGTGATAATTCAAGATGTCCTAAATGTAGGTGTCCTCAGCATGCAATCAATCCTCACCCATCAGTGGCCATGGTAAGTGTTGTGTGTAGTGCATGATGTAAGAAATTATACTTTCTCAAGAAGATGATCTTTGATTGGCTGGTGCCTGACCATCTGGCTGACCATTGCTTTAGGTTTATCAATATCTAATAGAGGGCATAAGACTCCTGCTGGTAAAGTTACTTATGCACTAGTATTTTGGATGGGGACCTCTTAGGGTTGTGAAAAAAACACAGAATAGATAAGAACGCTCTAGTGTTTCTCAATTTCTTTAACATTTGTGTGTCAATCTGTATTCCAACCTTTCTGCTGATTTCAAACTAAACTCTTTCCCCCCCCCCCCCTCTTTTACTTTCCTAAACTTTTTCTATTTCATAAAGATTAGCTTAAATGTTAAATTAGTATAGAGATGCTTTTAATAATCTACTTATAATCTACTTTTTTAAAAGTATTTTTCAGTTAATCTTCAAGACAAGAGTCAAAGATATAAAGATCAAGTGGTAACCTAAGTACATAACTAGCTTACATAACTTTTTAACTAAATGTTTCTAATTATATTAGAAAGTTTATTGACAGCTTGTGTATGCTAAAGAGTAATATGGATACAGAACAGGATGAAATTACTTCAGAGGTGGTCATAAAAGTAGGTTATTTTTATTTGTGTAGATACCTTAAGCCAAAAGCACAAACTCACTTTTAAATAGTATTCAGGGCAATGACCATAATGTGACTGATAAGAAGAAGCTTTCAAAACGCTATTGATTAATTTTAGGATCAAAACAATGTTGTTGAAATAGAATTTCCATTTACAGTTTTAAAAATGTAAATGTGTCAGACATTTTTAAAAAGTTGTATTAATGGGTATGCGTTTCAGTTAATGGCACATCTGCACTCTTTAGGCCATGTCATGCCCATAATCCCTAAAGGGTTACTTTTCCTTCATACCACAAGAGCTAAGTTTTATTTAGTTAACTTATTAAAAACAAGGTCTATTCACAGTTAAAATAGTAAAGGTAGTAAACATTTAATAATTATTAATAGACAAACTATTGAGTTATCAGAAGATCAAGAATTTAACTAACCTTTATCCTTCATTCCAACAATTCAAAAAACATGGAAAAACATTTTGTTATATTTTTTTCTTTAAAAAAAATTGTTTTATAAACAAAAATAAAGGTGTTTTTTTTTAATCTTTTTTGATACAGGCCAAGAAACATAGAGGTCAAGATGATAACGTCTGGAGTTGAACATGTCAATGGGACATTATGTTAAGGTGAAACTAGTGATTCGAAACCATTGTTTAATGTCCATTTTTTCAGTCATGTTTACTTGTTTCTAATTTTCCTATTATACTAGTACTTGTACACATATTTTTGTTGCACATCTTTTATTTTAATATAAAGTTTGTTATAGTGAATGTCCAAAGTTTATTTGTAAGTTTTTTTTGTTGATGTCTATCAATCATTTCAATTTATTTACCTATATTTTATACAACTCTTGGAAGATGGAGGAAAGATGATTCCAGATCAATAAACAAGAAAGTGATGTGGGCTCTCCAGAACTCAACATTCCAGTGTAACAGCATTAAGGTGAAGTTATTTAAACATTATTGAACCTTCATAAATGTTTGGTTTTGTTTGTTTGTGAATTGTTTTGTCTTGACGGCCATCAGACAAATGTTTTTGTCTAGTAACATATTGTATTTTTCAAATGTGATTATGTCCAATGTTGTATTTTCTTTGAAGCTTATATAATTTTAGATTTTCTTATTAATATTTTTTAGCGTAGCCCTATTTTTTCATTTTTTTTTTTAAATTTCGTCCTTTAGAGAATTAGTCAATTTCTTTTAGTTCGAAAGAACAGAACTCAATATGCCACTGTAACATTAGCATTAAGGTGAAGTTATTTAAACATTATTGAACATTCATAAATGTTTTGTTTTGTTTGTTTTTGAATTGTTTTGTTTTGACGGCTGTTGGACAAATGTTTTTTGTCAAAACCATATTGTATGTTTTAAATATTAACATGTTTAATGTTTTATTTTCTTTAAAGTTTATTTAATTTGAGATTTTTCTATAATTTTTTTTAGCGTAGCTTAATTATTTTAATTGTTTTTTTTAAATTTCATCCTTTGGAGAATCGGTCTAATTCTTTTAGTTTGAAAGAATTTTTTCAGAAGAGGCTCATACTTCAAGACATTCAAGTTTGGACAAAGATGTGGGCTCTACAGAATTCAACATGCCAGTGTGACATTAGCATTAAGGTGAAGTTATTTAAACATTAGTGAACCTTCATAAATGTTTTTTTTTGTTCGTTTGTGAATTGTTTTGTCTTGTTAGCCGTCAGACAAATGTTTTTTGTCAAAATACGTATTGTATGTTTTAAATGTTAACATGTTTAATATTTTATTTTCTTTGAAGTTTATTTAATTTTAGATTTAGTTATAATTTTTTTAGCGTAGCTCTATTATTTCAATTTTTTTTATTTATTTCGTTCTTTGGAGAATTAGTCTAATTCTTTTAGTTTGAAAGTATTTTTTCAGAAGAGGCTCATACTTCAAGACATTCAAGTTTGGACTGTGATGTAAGCTCTACAGAACTTAACAAGACACTGTAACATTAGCATTAAGGTGAAGTTATTTAAACATTATTGAACCTTCATAAATGTTTTGTTTTGTTTGTTTTTGAATTGTTTTGTCTTGACGGCTGTTGGACAAATGTTTTTTGTCAAAACCATATTGTATAATTTAAATATTAACAAGTTTAATGTTTTATTTTCTTTAAAGTTTATTTAATTTTAGATTTACTTATATTTTTTTTAGCATAGCTCTATTATTTCAATTTTTTTTTTTATTTCGTTCTTTTCAGAATTATTCTAATTCTTTAAGTTTGAAAGTATTTTTTCAGAAGAGGCTCATACTTCAAGACATTCAAGTTTGGACTAAGATGTGACCTCTACAGAACTCAACATGCCTGTTTGACATTAGCATTAAGGTGAAGTTATTTAAACATTATTGAACCTTCATAAATGTTTTGTTTTGTTCGTTTGTGAATTGTTTTATCTTGACGGCCGTCAGACAAATGTTTTTTGACAAATACGTATTGTATGTTTTAAATGTTAACATGTTTAATGTTTTATTTTCTTTCAAGTTTATTTAATTTTAGATTTAGTTATAATTTATTTTAGCATAGCTCTATTATTTCAATTGTTTTTTTTTTAATTTCGTCCTTTGGAGAATTGGTTTAATTCTTTTAGTTTGAAAGTATTTTTTCAGAAAAGGCTCATACTTCAATACATTCTAGTTTGGACTAAAATGTGGGCTCTACAGAAATCAACATGCCTGTGTGACATTAGCATTAAGGTGAAGTTATTTAAACATTATTTAACCTTCATAAATGTTTTATTTTGTTCATTTGTGAATTGTTTTGTCTTGAAGGCCGTCGGACAAATGTTTTTCTTCAAAATTAGTATTGTATGTTTTAAATGTTAACATGTTTAATGTTTTATTTTCTTTAAAGTTTATTTAATTTTAGATATTCTTATAATTTTTTTTTAGCGTAGCTCTATTATTTCAATTTTTTATTAAATTTACGTTCTTTGGAGAATTAGTCTAATTCTTTTAGTTTGAAAGTATTTTTTCAGAAGAGGCTCATACTTAAAGACATTCAAGTTTGGACTAAGATGTGGGCTCTACAGAACTCAACATGCCTGTGTGACATTAGCATTAAGGTGAAGTTATTTAAACATTATTGAACCTTCATAAATATATTTGTTTTGTTCGTTTGTGAATTGTTTTGTCTTGACGACCGTCAGACAAATGTTTTTTGTCAAAATACGTATTGTATGTTTTAAATGTTAACATGTTTAATGTTTTATTTTCTTTGAAGTTTATTTAATTTTAGATTTAGTTATAATTTATTTTAGCATAGCTCTAATATTTCAATTGTTTTTTTTTTTTATTTCGTCCTTTGGAGAATTGGTCTAATTCTTTTAGTTTTTTTTTTTTTGAGAAAAGGCTCATACTTCAAGACATTCAAGTTTGGACTATGATGTGGGCTCTACAGAAATCAACATGCCAGTGTGACATTAGCATTAAGGTGAAGTTATTTTTAAACATTATTGAACCTTCAAAAATATATTTGTTTTGTTCGTTTGTGAATTGTTTTGTCTTGACGGCCGTCAGACAAATGTTTTTTGTCAAAATACGTATTGTATGTTTTAAATGTTAACATGTTTAATGTTTTATTTTCTTTAAAGTTTATTTAATTTTAGATTTAGTTATAATTTTTTTTAGCGTAGCTCTATTATTTCAATTTTTTTTTTTTATTTCGTTCTTTGGAGAATTAGTCTAATTCTTTTAGTTTGAAAGTACTTTTTCAGAAGAGGCTCATACTTCAAGACATTCAAGTTTGGACTAAGATGTGGGCTCTACAGAACTCAACATGCCTGTGTGACATTAGCATTAAGGTGAAGTTATTTAAACATTATTGAACCTTCATAAATATATTTGTTTTGTTCGTTTGTGAATTGTTTTGTCTTGACGGCCGTCAGACAAATGTTTTTTGTCAAAATACGTATTGTATGTTTTAAATGTTAACATGTGTAATGTTTTTTTTTCTTTGAAGTTTATTGAATTTTAGATTTTTTTATAATTTTTTTTTAGCGTAGCTCTATTATTTCAATTTTTTTTTTTAATTTCGTTCTTTGGAGAAATAGTCTAATGCTTTTAGTTTAAAAGTATTTTTTCAGAAGAGGCTCATACTTCAAGACATTCAAGTTTGGACTAAGATGTGAGCTCTACAGAACTCATTATGCCAGTGTGACATTAGCATTAAGGTGAAGTTATTTAAACATTATTGAACCTTCATAAATGTTTTGTTTTATTTGTTTGTGAATTGTTTTGTCTTGACGGCCGTCAGACAAATGTTTTTTGTCAAAATACGTATTGTATGTTTTAAATGTTAACATGTTTAATGTTTTATTTTCTTTGAAGTTTATTTAATTTTAGATTTAGTTATAATTTATTTTAGCATAGCTCTAATATTTCAATTGTTTTTTTTTTTATTTCGTCCTTTGGAGAATTGGTCTAATTCTTTTAGTTTGAAAGTATTTTTTCAGAAAAGGCTCATACTTCAAGACATTCAAGTTTGGACTGTGATGTGGGCTCTACAGAAATCAACATGCCAGTGTGACATTAGCATTAAGGTGAAGTTATTTAAACATTATTGAACCTTCAAAAATATATTTGTTTTGTTCGTTTGTGAATTGTTTTGTCTTGACGGCCGTCAGACAAATGTTTTTTGTTAAAATACGTATTGTATGTTTTAAATGTTAACATGTTTAATGTTTTATTTTCTTTAAAGTTTATTTAATTTTAGATTTAGTTATAATTTTTTTTAGCGTAGCTCTATTATTTCAATTTTTTTTTTTTATTTCGTTCTTTGGAGAATTAGTCTAATTCTTTTAGTTTGAAAGTATTTTTTCAGAAGAGGCTCATACTTCAAGACATTCAAGTTTGGACTAAGATGTGGGCTTTACAGAACTCAACATGCCTGTGTGACATTAGCATTAAGGTGAAGTTATTTAAACATTATTGAACCTTCATAAATGTTTTGTTTTGTTTGTTTGTGAATTGTTTTGTCTTGACGGCCGTCAGACAAATGTTTTTTGTCAAAATACGTATTGTATGTTTTAAATGTTAACATGTTTAATGTTTTATTTTCTTTAAAGTTTATTTAATTTTAGATTTAGTTATAATTTTTTTTAGCGTAGCTCTATTATTTCAATTTTTTTTTTATTTCGTTCTTTGGAGAATTAGTCTAATTCTTTTAGTTTGAAAGTATTTTTTCAGAAGAGGCTCATACTTCAAGACATTCAAGTTTGGACTAAGATGTGGGCTCTACAGAACTCAACATGCCTGTGTGACATTAGCATTAAGGTGAAGTTATTTAAACATTATTGAACCTTCATAAATATATTTGTTTTGTTCGTTTGTGAATTGTTTTGTCTTGACGGCGGTCAGACAAATTTTTTTTGTCAAAATACGTATTGTATGTTTTAAATGTTAATATGTTTAATGTTTTTTTTTCTTTGAAGTTTATTGAATTTTAGATTTTTTTATAATTTTTTTTTAGCGTAGCTCTATTATTTCAATTTTTTTTTTAAATTTCGTTCTTTGGAGAATTAGTCTAATTCTTTTAGTTTGAAAGTATTTTTTCAGAAGAGGCTCATACTTCAAGACATTCAAGTTTGGACTAAGATGTGGGCTCTACAGAACTCATTATGCCAGTGTGACATTAGCATTAAGATTAAGTTATTTAAACATTATTGAACCTTCATAAATGTTTTGTTTTGTTCGTTTGTGAATTGTTTTGTCTTGACGGCGGTAAGACAAATGTTTTTTGTCAAAATACGTATTGTATGTTTTAAATGTTAACATGTTTAATGTTTTATTTTCTTTGAAGTTTATTTAATTTTAGATTTAGTTATAATTTATTTTAGCATAGCTCTAATATTTTAATTGTTTTTTTTTTTTATTTCGTCTTTTGGAGAATTGGTCTAATTCTTTTAGTTTGAAAGTATTTTTTCAGAAAAGGCTCATACTTCAAGACATTCAAGTTTGGACTTAGATGTGGGCTCTACAGAACTCATTATGCCAGTGTTACATTAGCCTTAAGGTAAAGTTATTTAAACATTATTGAACCTTCATAAATGTTTTATTTTGTTCGTTTGTGAATTGTTTTGTCTTGAAGGCCGTCGGACAAATGTTTTTCTTCAAAAAACGTATTGTATGTTTTAAATGTTTACATGTTTAATGTTTTATTTTCTTTGAAGTTTATTTAATTTTAGATTTTCTTATAATTTTTTTTTAGCATAGCTCTATTATTTCAATTTTTTTTTAAATTTACGTTCTTTGGAGAATTAGTCTAATTCTTTTAGTTTGAAAGTATTTTTTCAGACAAGGCTCATACTTCAAGACATTTAAGTTTGGACTGTGATGTGGGCTCTACAGAACTCAACAAGCCTGTGTGACATTAGCATTAAGGTGAAGTTATTTAAACATTATTGAACCTTCAAAAATATATTTGTTTTGTTCGTTTGTGAATTGTTTTGTCTTGACGGCTGTCAGACAAATGTTTTTTGTCAAAATACGTATTGTATGTTTTAAATGTTAACATGTTTAATGTTTTATTTTCTTTAAAGTTTATTTAATTTTAGATTTAGTTATAATTTTTTTTAGCGTAGCTCTATTATTTCAATTTTTTTTTTATTTCGTTCTTTGGAGAATTAGTCTAATTCTTTTAGTTTGAAAGTACTTTTTCAGAAGAGGCTCATACTTCAAGACATTCAAGTTTGGTTTAAGATGTGGGCTCTACAGAACTCAACATGCCTGTGTGACATTAGCATTAAGGTGAAGTTATTTAAACATTATTGAACCTTCATAAATATATTTGTTTTGTTCGTTTGTGAATTGTTTATTCTTGACGGCCGTCAGACAAATGTTTTTTGTCAAAATACGTATTGTATGTTTTAAATGTTAACATGTGTAATGTTTTTTTTTCTTTGAAGTTTATTGAATTTTAGATTTTTTTATAATTTTTTTTTAGCGTAGCTCTATTATTTCAATTTTTTTTTTTAATTTCGTTCTTTGGAGAAATAGTCTAATTCTTTTAGTTTGAAAGTATTTTTTCAGAAGAGGCTCATACTTCAAGACATTCAAGTTTGGACTAAGATGTGGACTCTAGAGAACTCATTATGCCAGTGTGACATTAGCATTAAGGTGAAGTTATTTAAACATTATTGAACCTTCATAAATGTTTTGTTTTATTTGTTTGTGAATTGTTTTGTCTTGACGGCCGTCAGACAAATGTTTTTTGTCAAAATACGTATTGTATGTTTTAAATGTTAACATGTTTAATGTTTTATTTTCTTTGAAGTTTATTGAATTTTAGATTTAGTTATAATTTATTTTAGCATAGCTCTAATATTTCAATTGTTTTTTTTTTTATTTCGTCCTTTGGAGAATTGGTCTAATTCTTTTAGTTTGAAAGTATTTTTTCAGAAAAGGCTCATACTTCAAGACATTCAAGTTTGGACTGTGATGTGGGCTCTACAGAAATCAACATGCCAGTGTGACATTAGCATTAAGGTGAAGTTATTTAAACATTATTGAACCTTTAAAAATATTATTGTTTTTTTGTTCGTTTGTGAATTGTTTTGTCTTGACGGCCGTCAGACAAATGTTTTTTGTCAAAATATGTATTGTATGTTTTAAATGTTAACATGTTTAATGTTTTATTTTCTTTAAAGTTTATTTAATTTTAGATTTAGTTATAATTTTTTTTAGCGTAGCTCTATTATTTCAAATTTTTTATAAATTTCGTTCTTTCGATAATTAGTCTAATTCTTTTAGTTTGAAAGTATTTTTTTAAAAGAGGCTTATACTTCAAGACATTCAAGTTTGGACTAAGATGTGAGCTCTACAGAACTCAACATGCCTGTGTGACATTAGCATTAAGGTGAAGTTATTTAAACATTATTAAACCTTCATAAATATATTTGTTTTGTTCGTTTGTGAATTGTTTTGTCTTGACGGCCGTCAGACAAATGTTTTTGTCAAAATACGTATTGTATGTTTTAAATGTTAACATGTTTAATGTTTTTTTTTCTTTGAATATTATCGAATTTTAGATTTTTTAATACTTTTTTTTAGCGTAGCTCTATTATTTTAATTTTTTTTTTAATTTACGTTCTTTTGAGAATTAGTCTAATTCTTTTAGTTTGAAAGTATTTTTTCAGAAGAGGCTCATACTTCAAGACATTCAAGTTTGGACTTAGATGTGGCCTCTACAGAACTCAACATGCCTGTGTGACGTTAGCATTGAGGTGAAGTTATTTAAACATTATTGAACCTTCATAAATGTTTTGTTTTGTTCGTTTGTGAATTGTTTTGTCTTGACGGCCGTCAGACAAATGTTTTTTGACAAAATACGTATTGTATATTTTAAATGTTAACATGTTTAATGTTTAATTTTCTTTGAAGTTTATTTAATTTTAGATTTAGTTATAATTTATTTTAGCATAGCTCTATTATTTCAATTGTTTTTTTTAAATTTCGTCCTTTGGAGAAATGGTCTAATTCTTTTAGTTTGAAAGTATTTTTTCAGAAAAGGCTCATACTTCAATAAATTCAAGTTTGGACTGTGATGTGGGCTCTACAGAAATCAACATGCCAGTGTGACATTAGCATTAAGGTGAAGTTATTTAAACATTATTGAACCTTCATAAATGTTTTGTTTAGTTTGTTTTGAATAGTTTTGTCTTGACGGCTGTTGGACAAATGTTTTTTGTCAAAACCATATTGTATGTTTTAAATATTAACATGTTTAATGTTTTATTTTCTTTAAAGTTTATTAAATTTTAGATTTAGTTATAATTTTTTTTAGCGTAGCTCTATTATTTCAATTTTTTTTTAAATTTACGTTCTTTTGAGAATTAGTCTAATTCTTTTAGTTTGAAAGTATTTTTTTAGAGGAGGCTCATACTTCAAGACATTCAAGTTTGGACTAAGATGTGGGCTCTACAGAACTCATTATGCCAGTGTGACATTAGCATTAAGGTGAAGTTATTTAAACATTATTGAACCTTCATAAATGTTTTGTTTTGTTCGTTTGTAAATTGTTTTGTCTTGACGGCCGTCAGACAAATGTTTTTTGTCAAAATACGTATTGTATGTTTTAAATGTTAACATGTTTAATGTTTTATTTTCTTTAAAGTTTATTTAATTTTAGATTTAGTTATAATTTTTTTTAGCGTAGCTCTATTATTTCAAATTTTTTATAAATTTCGTTCTTTCGATAATTAGTCTAATTCTTTTAGTTTGAAAGTATTTTTTTAAAAGAGGCTTATACTTCAAGACATTCAAGTTTGGACTAAGATGTGAGCTCTACAGAACTCAACATGCCTGTGTGACATTAGCATTAAGGTGAAGTTATTTAAACATTATTAAACCTTCATAAATATATTTGTTTTGTTCGTTTGTGAATTGTTTTGTCTTGACGGCCGTCAGACAAATGTTTTTGTCAAAATACGTATTGTATGTTTTAAATGTTAACATGTTTAATGTTTTTTTTTCTTTGAATATTATCGAATTTTAGATTTTTTAATACTTTTTTTTAGCGTAGCTCTATTATTTTAATTTTTTTTTTAATTTACGTTCTTTTGAGAATTAGTCTAATTCTTTTAGTTTGAAAGTATTTTTTCAGAAGAGGCTCATACTTCAAGACATTCAAGTTTGGACTAAGATGTGGCCTCTACAGAACTCAACATGCCTGTGTGACGTTAGCATTGAGGTGAAGTTATTTAAACATTATTGAACCTTCATAAATGTTTTGTTTTGTTCGTTTGTGAATTGTTTTGTCTTGACGGCCGTCAGACAAATGTTTTTTGACAAAATACGTATTGTATATTTTAAATGTTAACATGTTTAATGTTTAATTTTCTTTGAAGTTTATTTAATTTTAGATTTAGTTATAATTTATTTTAGCATAGCTCTATTATTTCAATTGTTTTTTTTAAATTTCGTCCTTTGGAGAAATGGTCTAATTCTTTTAGTTTGAAAGTATTTTTTCAGAAAAGGCTCATACTTCAATAAATTCAAGTTTGGACTGTGATGTGGGCTCTACAGAAATCAACATGCCAGTGTGACATTAGCATTAAGGTGAAGTTATTTAAACATTATTGAACCTTCATAAATGTTTTGTTTAGTTTGTTTTGAATAGTTTTGTCTTGACGGCTGTTGGACAAATGTTTTTTGTCAAAACCATATTGTATGTTTTAAATATTAACATGTTTAATGTTTTATTTTCTTTAAAGTTTATTAAATTTTAGATTTAGTTATAATTTTTTTTAGCGTAGCTCTATTATTTCAATTTTTTTTTAAATTTACGTTCTTTTGAGAATTAGTCTAATTCTTTTAGTTTGAAAGTATTTTTTTAGAGGAGGCTCATACTTCAAGACATTCAAGTTTGGACTAAGATGTGGGCTCTACAGAACTCATTATGCCAGTGTGACATTAGCATTAAGGTGAAGTTATTTAAACATTATTGAACCTTCATAAATGTTTTGTTTTGTTCGTTTGTAAATTGTTTTGTCTTGACGGCCGTCAGACAAATGTTTTTTGTCAAAATACGTATTGTATGTTTTAAATGTTAACATGTTTAATGTTTTATTTTCTTTAAAGTTTATTTAATTTTAGATTAAGTTATAATTTTTTTTAGCGTAGCTCTATTATTTCAATTTTTTTTTTTTTTCGTTCTTTGGAGAATTAGTCTAATTCTTTTAGTTTGAAAGTATTTTTTCAGAAGAGGCTCATACTTCAAGACATTCAAGTTTGGACTACGATGTGGGCTCTACAGAACTCAACATGCCTGTGTGACATTAGCATTGAGGTGAAGTTATTTAAACATTATTTAACCTTCATGAATATATTTGTTTTGTTCGTTTGTAAATTGTTTTGTCTTGACGGCCGTCAGACAAATGTTTTTTGTCAAAATACGTATTGTATGTTTTAAATATTAACATGTTTAATGTTTTATTTTCTTTAAAGTTTATTTAATTTTAGATTTTTTTATAATTTTTTTTTTAGCGTAGCTCTATTATTTCAATTTTTTTTAAAATTTACTATCTTTGGAGAATTAGTCTAATTCTTTTAGTTTGAAAGTATTTTTTTAGAAAAGGCTCATACTTCAAGACATTCAAGTTTAGACTGTGATGTGTGCTCTACAGAAATCAACATGCCAGTGTGACATTAGCATCAAGGTGAAGTTATTTAAACATTATTGAACCTTCATAAATGTTTTGTTTAGTTTGTTTTGAATTGTTTTGTCTTGACCACTGTTGGACAAATGTTTTTTGTCAAAACCATATTGTATGTTTTAAATATTAACATGTTTAATGTTTTATTTTCTTTAAAGTTTATTTAATTTTAGATTTTCTTATAATTTTTTTTAGCGTAGCTCTATTATTTCAATTTTTTTTTTAAATTTAGGTTCTTTAGACAATTAGTCTAATTCTTTTAGTTTGAAAGTATTTTTTCAGAGTATGCTCATACTTCAAGACATTCAAGTTTGGACTAAGATGTGGCCTCTACAGAACTCAACATGCCAGTGTGACATTAGCATTAAGGTGAAGTTATTTAAACATTATTGAACCTTCAAAAATGTTTTTTTTTTGTTTTTGTGAATTGTTTTGTCTTGACGGCCGTCAGACAAATGTTTTTTGTCAAAATACGTATTGTATGTTTTAAATGTTAACATGTTTAATGTTTTATTTTCTTTAAAGTTTATTTAATTTTAGATTTAGTTATAATTTTTTTTAGCGTAGCTCTATTATTTTAATTTTTTTTTTAATTTACGTTCTTTTAAGAATTAGTCTAATTCTTTTAGTTTGAAAGTATTTTTTCAGAGGAGGCTCATACTTCAAGACATTCAAGTTTGGACTAAGATGTGGGCTCTACAGAACTCATTATGCCAGTGTGACATTAGCATTAAGGTGAAGTTATTTAAACATTATTGAACCTTCATAAATGTTTTGTTTTGTTCGTTTGTGAATTGTTTTGTCTTGACGGCCGTCAGACAAATGTTTATTGACAAAATACGTATTGTATATTTTAAATGTTAACATGTTTAATGTTTTATTTTCTTTGAAGTTTATTTAATTTTAGATTTAGTTATAATTTATTTTAGCATAGCTCTATTATTTTAATTGTTTTTTTTTTATTTCGTCCTTTGGAGAATTGGTCTAATTCTTTTAGTTTGAAAGTATTTTTTCAGAAAAGGCTCATACTTCAATAAATTCAAGTTTGGACTTTGATGTGGGCTCTACAGAAATCAACATGCCAGTGTGACATTAGCATTAAGGTGAAGTTATTTAAACATTATTGAACCTTCATAAATGTTTTGTTTAGTTTGTTTTGAATTGTTTTGTCTTGACCACTGTTGGACAAAAGTTTTTTGTCAAAACCATATTGTATGTTTTAAATATTAACATGTTTAATGTTTTATTTTCTTTAAAGTTTATTTAATTTTAGATTTTCTTATAATTTTTTTTAGCGTAGCTCTATTATTTCAATTTTTTTTGAAAATTTAGGTTCTTTAGACATTTAGTCTAATTCTTTTAGTTTGAAAGTATTTTTTCAGAGTATGCTCATACTTCAAGACATTCAAGTTTGGACTAAGATGTGGCCTCTACAGAACTCAACATGCCAGTGTGACATTAGCATTAAGGTGAAGTTATTTAAACATTATTGAACCTTCAAAAATGTTTTTTTTTTTTTGTTTTTGTGAATTGTTTTGTCTTGACGGCCGTCAGACAAATGTTTTTTGTCAAAATACGTATTGTATGTTTTAAATGTTAACATGTTTAATGTTTTATTTTCTTTAAAGTTTATTTAATTTTAGATTTAGTTATAATTTTTTTTAGCGTAGCTCTATTATTTTAATTTTTTTTTTAATTTACGTTCTTTTGAGAGTTAGTCTAATTCTTTTAGTTTGAAAGTATTTTTTCAGAGGAGGCTCATACTTCAAGACATTCAAGTTTGGACTAAGATGTGGGCTCTACAGAACTCATTATGCCAGTGTGACATTAGCATTAAGGTGAAGTTATTTAAACATTATTGAACCTTCATAAATGTTTTGTTTTGTTCGTTTGTGAATTGTTTTGTCTTGACGGCCGTCAGACAAATGTTTTTTGACAAAATACGTATTGTATATTTTAAATGTTAACATGTTTAATGTTTTATTTTCTTTGAAGTTTATTTAATTTTAGATTTAGTTATAATTTATTTTAGCATAGCTCTAGTATTTCAATTGTTTTTTTTTTATTTCGTCCTTTGGAGAATTGGTCTAATTCTTTTAGTTTGAAAGTATTTTTTCAGAAAAGGCTCATACTTCAATAAATTCAAGTTTGGACTGTGATGTGGGCTCTACAGAAATCAACATGCCAGTGTGACATTAGCATTAAGGTGAAGTTATTTAAACATTATTGAACCTTCATAAATGTTTTGTTTAATTTGTTTTGAATTGTTTTGTCTTGACGGCTGTTGGACAAATGTTTTTTGTCAAAACCATAATGTATGTTTTAAATGTTAACATGTTTAATGTTTTTTTTTCTTTAAAGTTTATTTAATTTTAGATTTTCTTATAATTTTTTTTTAGCGTAGCTCTATTATTTCAATTTTTTTTAAAATTTACATTCTTTGGAGAATTAGTCTAATTCTTTTAGTTTGAAAGTATTTTTTCAGAGGATGCTCATACTTCAAGACATTCAAGTTTGGACTAAGATGTTGCCTCTACAGAACTCAACATGCCAGTGTGACATTAGCATTAAGGTGAAGTTATTTAAACATTATTGAACCTTCATAAATGTTTTGTTTTGTTTGTTTGTGAATTGTTTTGTCTTGACGGCCGTCAGACAAATGTTTTTTTGTCAAAATAACGTATATGTTTTAAATGTTAACATAATTAATGTTTTATTTTCTTTAAAGTTTATTTAATTTTAGATTTAGTTATAACTTTTTTTAGCGTAGCTCTATTATTTCAATTGTTTTTTTTTATTTCGTTCTTTGGAGAATTAGTCTATTTCTTTTAGTTTGAAAGTATTTTTTCAGAAGAGGCTCATACTTCAAGACATTCAAGTTTGGACTGTGATGTGGGCTCTACAGAACTCAACATGCCTGTGTGACATTAGCATTGAGGTGAAGTTATTTAAACATTATTGAACCTTCATAGATATATTTGTTTTGTTCGTTTGTGAATTGTTTTGTCTTGACGGCCGTCAGACAAATGTTTTTTGTCAAAATACGTATTGTATGTTTTAAATGTTAACATGTTTAATGTTTTTTTTTCTTTGAAATTTATTGATTTTTAGATTTTTTTAAAATTTTTTTTTAGCGTAGCTCTATTATTTTAATTTTTTTTTAAATTTACGTTCTTTTGAGAATTAGTCTAATTCTTTTAGTTTGAAAGTATTTTTTCATAGGAGGCTCATACTTCAAGACATTTTAGTTTGGACCAAGATGTGGGCTCTACAGAACTCATTATGCCAGTGTGACATTAGCATTAAGGTAAAGTTATTTAAACATTATTGAACCTTCATAAATATATTTGTTTTGTTCGTTTGTGAATTGTTTTGTCTAGACGGCTGTCAGAGAAATGTTTTTCTTCAAAACCGTATTGTATGTTTTAAATGTTAACATGTTTAATGTTTTATTTTCTTTGAAGTTTATTAATTTTAGATTTAGTTATAATTTTTTTTAGCGTAGCTCTATTATTTATATTTTTTTTTCAAAATTTCGTTCTTTGGAGAATTGGTCTAATTCTTTTAGTTTGAAAGTATTTTTTCAGAAAAGGCTCATACTTCAAGACATTCAAGTTTGGACTGTGATTAAAAGCTCTACAGAACTCAACATGCCACTGTAACATTAGCATTAAGGTGAAAATATTTAAACATTATTGAACATTCATAAATGTTTTGTTTTGTTTGTTTATAAATTGTTTTGTGTTGACGGCTGTTGGACAAATGTTTTTTGTCAAAACCATATTGTATGTTTTAAATATTAACATGTTTAATGTTTTATTTTCTTTAAATTTTATTTAATTTTAGATTTTCTTATAATTTTTTTTTAGCGTAGCTCTATTATTTCAATTTTTTTTTATTTTTATTCTTTGGAGAATTAGTCTAATTCTTTTAGTTTGAAAGTATTTTTTCAGAGGAGGCTCATACTTCAAGACATTCAAGTTTGGACTGTGATGTAAGCTCTACAGAACTCAACATGCCACTGTAAGATTAGCATTAAGGTGAAGTTATTTAAAACATTATTGAACATTCATAAATGTTTTATTTTGTTTGTTTGTGAATTGTTTTGTCTTGACAACCATCGGACAAATGTTTTTTGTCAAAACCGTATTGTATGTTTTAAATGTTAACATGTTTAATGTTTAATTTTCTTTGAAGTTTATTTTATTTTAGATTGTCTAGCTTTGTTATTGTTGATATTGTTCTATTTTTTTTCGGACGTTTCCAAATTTTTGTTTGCATTTGTCCGACAGCTTTTTTTCTTCTGTGATTGTTTGATATCTGTTAACTTGATTTGTATTAGACAGACTGCTTGTGACATAGGGTGTAGGGTAAAGGGAAAGGTGAATTGACAGCCATATTCTTGAGAATATTCAGAAACCTTAAATGTGATTTGACAACAATATTCTTAAGAATAGTCCTAAACCTTAAATTCCCATTTACCTAGCTCATGTATGGCTCCTCGTGCCACACCCTGGACAACAGTCTTGGCTGACTGTCTAAATACATGAGTGAAATTCCTTTTTTTACTAATCAAAATGTTCATTTAAAAATGTACTGGAATTTTTTTTGAAAGGATCTTTTGTAAATGATGATTTTTGTATTGGTTTGTTTTGAAAGAAAAATAAAATAACTTAGTATTTATACATAGAAAATATTTGAATGTACAAATTGAGTGACTGACTCTTATGGTAGACTTTTTATTGTTTTAATTATTATTATGAAAATTTTTAAAAATATTTTAAAGATTGGTAGGAAGCTTATTAAATTGTTGAACATTGTTAATAATGCTTTTTAATCACATTACATTACATTATTAATTATTAATCCTTACATTCTGCTTTTTTTTTTCTCCAGGCCATAGTGTTTTCAAAGAAGAGAAAAAAATGAAATCAGTAATTTCACAATTAAATGAATTGTATTTTCCTGGCCACTCATAATGTTTTATTGTTTTAAAAATGTATACAAATGTATTGTATAATAAATTAACAAAATGAACCATCTTTTATTTGTCATTTAATTATTTTGTATTGTATATTGCAAACGTGTGGTTTGATTACCAAAAAAATACTATTATATATATATGCACATATTTTGTAAAACACAAAAAGAAAGTTAAACAATTTTTTTCAACTTATAGCATTTTGTTAATTGGTCATCATTTTGGCATCACAAATAATTATTTAAAAAAATAACAATACATTCACAAATAAACTGGCTACTAGATCTTGTAGATCTAGATTAGATCTAGCGTATCATCTAGCTAGTTTATATATTTAAAAATCTAATTTTAAATCAATTCATCAGACTTAATCCCCTTAACATAAGCCATGAAAGTATCCTTAAGCCCTATACATAAGTTTGCACTCGTTAATCTTCTTTCACCTTAGACTGCAATTAATTATTCATTACATCACAAATATATAGGCCACTTTACACAATAAAAGGATGGCTGCCTGGTCGTGCGGTTTGCGCGCTGGACGGTCGTTTGGATCATCGATTGGCCCGGGTTCAAACCCTGCCCGCTCCCATCCCCCGTCTACCTGCGGGAGGTTTGAACTAGGAAGTAAACTATCTTAAACTCTAAAGGAACAAATGAAACATGAAATATTTTTTTCTAACAGTTTATTATTATTGAAATAAGCAAATGAAAAATAAAATATTAGGCCTACTGACAAAAAAAATTGAAAGATCTTGTAGGCCTATATCTAGACTAGAGTTTGAGTTTTTGGCACACCGGCACACTTTAGGTCATGTCGTGCCCATAATCCCTAAAAGGTTACTCTCCCTTCATACCACCGGGACAAGAGCTTAATTTTATGTAGTTAAGTTATTAAAAACAAGGTCTAAAATAGTTAAGGTAGTGAACATTTAATAATTTAGTAACACTCTTGTGTAAATATTATATGTTCACAATTTCACAAATCAAGTTGTTACTCGATTATAAGATAACTTTTATTACTTTTTCTGTGGACATACCACAGCTGATGACATTGTTTTTGTTCTGGGTGGAATGTTGACAAGATATTTATTATCTCCATATTTAAGTACCAAGAAATGATTTTAAAATGCATAGTTATGTGTATGTTTTAAATTGTATTGTAATAACTGAAGGGAGGCAAACTTAACGAGACATAGACGTTTATTTACACGGAGATATGATAAACACAAAGGGGCATCTATCTTGAGTACAGCAACTCCATATTGGCTCTCTCCTTGGGCGGAAATCCTTTCTCTATCATGTCAACATCCGAATTGTTTAGTCACAGATAGTGCGCACCTTCTTTCTGCACAATCTTGGATGGCGGTGCGCATGGCAAAGTCATAACAGTATCATACATACGGGCGCACGCGCGCGCACACACATTTATACATCTATAATACATTTCCTCCATTAAAAAAATTGTCCTGGGAAAATGCTTCTAACCCTGTACTACACATTCGTCCCCTACCTCCCTCACTTTCCCCATTGTATTTGGGTCCTTTGTCCCGTTATATCTCTCTTACTTCTTTCTCAATCTTTGCACCGTGGCTTGCCACGGCTCTTTCTTCTCTTCCCTTTTCTCCCTCTCTCTCTCTCATTAAACATAATTTACTGAGGACGCGAGAAACAAAAATCGATTCGAATTCTTATCTCATATAATACAGACGTTACGTCAAAAAAGATAATGATTATAATACGTCTTAAGCGTCATGCATCTAGTCATGCATGTTAACCAATGACTTAAATTCTGCCAAGTCACTGGTTTTCCTGGCTAGCTCAGGCAACCCATTCCATGCTCTAATAGCACTAGGTAAGAAGGAGCATTTATGAAATTACTTTTAGGAAACGTGGCCAATGTCAATTCCTTTCCTTGGCATCAGCAAGTCAATAGAAAGATTAATTCATTCCATCGTCTTTCTCGTTTCGCTCTGTCTGTCTGTCAGTCCAACTCTCTCTCTCCTTCTCCCCCTCCCCTTACGGTTCTCTATATTCTCTCGTTCTTTTTTTTTTTTTTTTAAATCTAAACAATGTTTAATTGTTTCATAGTAAAGTAGAGTTTCCTCTTTGGACCTTGCGATCTATAAGGCAGATGATGTAACGATAATCTGTTGTTTTTTTTTGTGGCCCACGGTTGACGAGGGTGCCATGTGACCAGCACAACGACCAACCCGGACCAACCGCCTTTACTTTTTCCCAGCTTATGTCAGGTACCCATTAGAGCTAGGTGGACTCAGAGGATCCCGAAATTAAAAATCCCTGTCTTCACTAACATGATTTGAACCCGGAACCCCCGTCGGTTCGAAAGCCAAGCGCTTTACCGCTTGTTGCAGCCAACGCGCCCCCTCCGTTTCATAGAGAGAATATAAATTTGGTTCTCTCTTTTCTACTTCTAACCTTTTTGATTTCTCTGATTTGTGTTTGGATCCATACTCTCTCTTTTTTTTTGCTTTCTTTCTTTAACCTCTTTCTAAATGGCTCTTTTCCACTCTCTCTTGCACTTTATCTCTTTTTATCAATTATGTTCTGTTGTTCTTTAATTTAATTATTCTTTAATATCTTGCGTTCTCTCATTCTGCCTCTTAAAAATCTAAATACACGGAAGAAGAATCCACGGAGTAGTAGCCCTGTTTCAAATGTTTCTTTCTACACATTGTGTAAGCCTTCTACAAAACTACACACAGACTTTGCTTTAAATTGTGCATTAGATCGCCTGGTCAACATTATCCCCCCTCCCGCCTTCTTTTCCCACCAAACACACAAACAGGTTTTTAATAACTACATTACTAAGTTATTTTGTTAAGTGAGTTGTTCTCACCTCCCAGTATCAGTTTTACTAGAACCTCCATGTTGACCAGAATGGCTAGCGGAACTGGACAGTTGTTTACTTTGCAGGTTGTTTATATTTGTGTTTATATCAAATAATTACAGTTTACTAGATATTTTCTAAGGTAATTATTTGTAAAATTAGGCATACATATTCATTTCAAACAACAACATTATTGTAAACAGTAACTTGTGTAAAAATGGGTCACTTACATTTTTTTTTTGATGAACAAAGTCTAGAATCTTTAAACATCAATATTATTTAAACAAGACACACGGCATCTAGATATTGGTGATTTTTTTCAAACACTTTTTGTGTTTAAATCGTATCATTGTATGGGCGTTTAACGTAGATGAGTTTCATTTCATTCAAATAGAAACTTGAACCGTTTCGTACATGTTTTTTTGTTTGTTTCACACAAAATTTAAGCTTGTCAGCTTCAGAATTTTTTAGGCACAAAGCATCATTTTATTAAGATCTTTGAGTTGACCTTAAGTTTATTTGTATATTAGACCCTAGTGACTAGTTGAAAGATAAACAAAATGAATTACAAAATCAATTTAAATATTCTGTATTTAAGTGCCTTAGGAACATAAGGGCTAGCTGTTTACTCATTTGATTGGAACTTTATGGCAAGCTGTTGATCTACTCATTTGATTGGAACTTAACATGCTGATGTTTGAGGACTTCAATCAAGTGATGAAAATAAAAGGTCATGTTAAACATTTTCTATAAAACTATTCAAGTTAAGATTTGTACTAATTTCTACTCTTTCATATCTGTACTCTGTCTACTTTATTTGTTTTTCTACATTTAAGATTGCTACATTTTGGCACACAAGTGTTTGTCATAGCTGATCATACTATTTCACCTATTGATTCTTGTTTGCTATTTCTACTATACGTTTGCTACAAGTTTTGGGTTGTTGCATGCATTTAATTTGTTAATTATTTGTGTTCCTTTATTGCAGTAGTTTAGGGTTTATTATGCTAACTGCTAGTGTTCAGGTTTGTGCTATTAACTGCTAGTATTAGGGTTGTTGAACTAATTGATAGTGTTGAGGGCTGTTACACTACTGCTTGTGTTGAGAACTGTTACACTAACTGCAAGTGTTGAGAACTGTTACACTAACTGCATGTGTTGAGAATTGTTACACTAACTGCTAGTGTTGAGAACTGTTACACTAACTGCTAGTGTTGAGGGCTGTTACACTAAATGCTTGTGTTGAGGGCTGTTACACTAACTGCTAGTGTTGTGGGCTGTTACACTAACTGCTTGTGTTTAGATTTGTTGCACTAACTGGAAAACTAAGTATGGATCTTTACTAATTTCTTCCATTTATTTTTTGTTTGGTCTTTCCTATCCCTTTTTATCACTTGTCACTTTCCTTTTCTTGATCGAGTTTGATCAGCCCAGATAGAGAATCACTTAATAGTTGTCTTATCTTTTTTTGTGTTTTTTTCATAATCTGATTTGAGGGAACCATCCTTAATGCTAGTAGCATATAGTGGCTTTATTAGTAAGGGTCTTTACCCTCTGTGGGTATTGATGAACCTGCAGTGGCAGACTAGATGGGAGCTAGCCCTTCAAAGATCATCAGTATATTTTTTTGATGAAAGTGGTAGTACATTTTGTACTCGTGTGACTATTATCATAGTAACTGTTGGGTAAAGATTGAAAGCATGCCGTTAACATCTCTGTTTTGTATATTAAGTCTTGTTACCTGTTACTGATCTAGTGGTGGGTATATATAGGGTGCAGAGTATTTAAAGTTTGTTGTCCAATACTTCAGGAGAAGAAAACCAGTATCTCATATTAAAAGTTCACAATATTTAAGACATTTTAGATAATTCATACATGACAAAAATTCTTAGTTTCCAAAAAAGAAAATGAATAAAATCATAATTTTTTTGGTACATCATAAAGAAATACAGTTCACCTGAACTTTTTGTGTAGTAAGTTCCATACCTTGATGCCAGGAATACAAAAATTTATCAGGCAATATTAACTAAAGGACAATGTTGAATGAAAAAATACTTCAAAAATACTTTGTAATAGAAAAAAGACATTAAAGTTCATCAAATCAAACACAGCAAGAACTTTCAGAGACACTCATTGTTGAAATATATTGTTCATGCTTGTTGGGAGAGAAAGCAAGCTGTATAATACATACCTTTATACCCTGCATAATAACAATTGTTGTGTGGAGGAAGCAAGCTATGTACCTTTATACTCAGCACCAAACTAATTGTTGAATGGAGGAAGCAAGCTATGTACCTTTATGCCCAGAACAAAACCAATTGTTGGGTGGAGGAATCAAGCTATTTAATTTTATACCCATCACCAAACTAATTGTTGGGTGGAAGAATCAAGCTATGTACCTTTATACCCAGCACAAAACCAATTGTTGGGTGGAGGAAGCAAGCTATGTACCTTTATACCAGCACAAAACCAATTGTTGGGTGGAGGAAGCAAGCTATGTACCTTTATACCCAGCACCAAAACCAATTGTTGGGTGGAGGAAGCAAGCTATGTACCTTTATACCCAGCACAAAACCAATTGTTGGGTGAGGAAGCAAGCTACATAGCCTACCTTTATGCCCAGCACAAAACCACTTGTTGGGTGTAGGAATCAAGCTATGTACCTTTATACCCAGCACAAAACCACTTGTTGGGTGTAGGAATCAAGCTATGTACCTTTATACCCAGCACAAAACCAATTGTTGGTGTAGGTATCAAGCTATGTAATTTTATACCCAGCACCAAACTTATTGTTGGGTTGAGAAAGCAAGCTATATACCTATATGCCCACCAAAAAAAAAATTTGGGTGGAGAAAGCAAGCTATGTACCTTTATACCCAGCACAAAACCAACTGTTGCGTGGAGGGAAGTAAGCTATGTAGCCTACCTTTATGCCCAGCACAAAACCAATTGTTGGGTGGAGGAAGCAAGCTATGTAGCCTTCCTTTATGCCCAGCACAAAACCAATTGTTGGGTGTAGGAATCAAACTATGTAATTTTATACCCAGCACCAAATTAATTTTTGGGTGGAGAAAGCAAGCTATATACCTATATGCCCAGCACAAAACCATTTGTTGGTTGGACGAATCAAGTTATGTACCTTTATACCCAGCACCAAACTAATTGTTGGGTGGAGAAAGCAAGCTATATACCTATATACCCAGCACAAAACCAATTGTTGGGTGAAGGAATTAAGCTATGTAACTTTATACCCAGCACCAAATTAATTTTTGGGTGGAGAAAGCAAGCTATATACCTATATACCCAGCACAAAACCAATTGTTGGGTGAAGGAATTAAGCTATGTAACTTTATACGCAGCACCAAATAATTTGTTGGGTGGAGAGAGCAAGCTATATACCTTTAGGCTCTGCAAAAACCCTATCAGACAAAATGGTTTTCAGTCTGTAGGCAATGACGATGAAGACAGATATTCTGAATGCAAATCGTGATGCTTGATTTCCATGCAAATCCTGGTTGAGCAACATGTGGAAGTGGACCTAAATGCATTTTAAAACTTAATAAGAATTAAAATTAAAAAGCACAGTTATAAGTTTAAGCCACTGTAAAAAATAATATACATCAAAGATAACTTAATTACATTTCTATATTGTAGGTTAGAGGCACAGTGACTGTGTGATAAAGGGCTTGGCTTTGAAAGTAAGTGGTTCTGGGTTTGAATTCTGGAGAAGACTGGGATTTTTAAATTATGGAATCTTTAAGGCACCTCTAATAGGTACCTGACATTAGTCAAGTAAAGTGGTTGGTCATTGTGCTGGCCACATGACACCCCCATTAACCATTGGTTACAGAAACAGATGATCTTTACTTCATCAGCCCCATAGATCAATAGGTCTGAAAGGGGAACTTAACTATATTGTAGATTGATAACATAAAAAATGTGAATAAAAACATTATCAGAATATGTTATGACAACATGTTTGACAAATTGAGTTTGTTTGGTAGCAGATTTCATGCATTTATGCTATTTGTTCTGAATTGAATTTTCTCATTGTTACTGTCATTAGTTGTTAGACCTTGAAGGAGATATGGAATTGTACAGGTGTGAGCTGTCCTTGAAGAAATAATTCAAAATGTCTAGCACAGCAGAGTTGAGACTTGTACAAAGACTGCTGGCAAGTCTAATATTTCTGTATGGTATCTGTTGTCATACAATACATCAATCACAGTACTCTTAAAAGAAGGGATATATTCAATATGGGCTTTTTCAGATTCCATTTAGATTGAGAAGTAGCCAAGAGCCTTGCTGAAGGCTCTGTAGTCAGTACAATATAAATGATCTGGTTTTCTTCTCCTGATAACCTAATGGATTGCAACTGATCCATATAAGTGGTGAACTAGTATTAAAAATCATTACAGCACTAGTATTATGCAAGTCAAAAGTCAATGATGAGGATGGCTGTCAGGTTAAGTGATATGTGTTCTGAACTGTCATCCCAATGGTTCTGGGTTTCAACCCTGTCCACTGTTGTCCCCTGTTGTCCTTGGGCAGGTTTAGGCTAGGGTATTATAATTTAGAATTTGAAGGAACATTCAAAACATGTCAAACCAATAAACATAAGATTTATGCTTTAAGGAAACTGCACATGTAGACTACATTCTTACATAAAAACATCCGACCCAAATAAAATGGTTTACTATTGTATGAAGTAAGACAATTCTTAAATTCTAACTACTTTTGTTTTAAATAGTTTTCTGTAAGTAAGTGTAAGTATTTCGCAATACTGTTGATGATGAAAATTAAAAATTAAATGGTCAAGGAGTAGAGCCAAATGTTTTTAATATTAAGACCTTAAGTTTGATTCCTAATGGAAATTAGATCAATAATTGTTGGCTATAAGAACCTAAAATATTATTTATTAAACTCTTTTATTTAAGAACATGAAATGAGAGTTCTAAAAATCAACTTTAGTCAAAAACAATCATTTTCCCTTTCATTCTTTCTGTCACTTGGTTCTTTGTCTTAAAATATTTTTGTATGTGTCTGTAATTTTCTAAAGGTTATCTCATTTTACTGATGTTGTAAATGATTTGTGCATCACTTGTGAATGGAGTTTTAACCATCTCATTTCCACCTGTCACTCAGTCTGTTGGGACCATTGGGGCACCACACAGTCTGCATGGCTCTCTTCAATCTTCTCTTGTCTTTTGATAGGTGTAGTCTCTTCTATAGACTGGCTGGTTAATTCCTTAATGTTGTCTGCCTCTCCTTCTTTTCCCTGGGAATGTCCTCAGAAAATTCTTGAGAACCCTTAGGTTAGGATTTCTTTATAGAGTCCTTAATTTTTTTTAGAAAGATCAGAAGGTCATCATAAGGCCCAGGAGATGATTTTCTTATCAACATAGAGTACAGAAAAAGAAAGGCTTTTTTCAAAGCAGCATAATGCCACAACATGGTGTTTTGGACAATTTAGAAAAGCAATAAAAAATGAAATTCTCTAAAATTAGAATTTTTTTTTAGACACAACATTAAGAAGAAATTATTTTTTTTAGTGTAAAAGTTGGCATAAAAGGCCATAGAATTATAAAAGCATTAAATGGAATATATTGACTTCCTTTCTAATTTTGAAGGGCTTTTTAGACAGAGTGAATTTAATAACATGATTTATTATATCATTGTCATTGGACTTGTCTATTATATTTATCAGTATTTATTTCTTTGAAAAAAAATAAACAATATTTGTGCAGAAAATTCTTAAAATATATTCAAATGATTTCTGATGGCATTTGGCTCCTTCTGTTTATCATTGTTTCACCTGAATTGGAGTAGATTTTGCTGGATCTAAACAGGTCAAAGCTGGAGTTATTTTCATTGCCACAGTTCATGTGTGACAAATTTTTCTCATAGCTATCAGGGCAGCCTTCATCCTCCTAAGACCACTTCATTCTTTTTTGCTCTCTGTGAGGACTGTATCAGCATGCTCAGTCAGTTCTGATTATCAACTCTAAAATAATATATCTGTAACAGAGAATATTTGTTGTCAAGAATTGTACAGGTTTAGTTATAAACATTTTTCAAGCATCTTTTTGAGTTCACAAATAAAAAATATTCAACATTTGTTCTTGATTGATTTAAATCTTTCAAAATTTGTGAAGTCTCTTTTCTTTTTACAATTAGTTTAGTTTTTATTTCAGTTAGCAGAGTCTTAACTACAGCATTTCTTTCCTTATTTTTGTCTCTTTGCTGATTCTTTGTTGATCTTTTCTTCTCTTGGGGAGGAAGGGTTTTGACCAACTTAGATTCTGAATTTCAATCTCATTTTTCTTAATACTGTCATGCGGGTGAAAATGGCTTTTCTATTGATGTGCCATATTTTAAAACTAAATTACTTATTCCATTCATTACAAGTATTGTATGTAATGCATTTCTTTCCTTAATTTTTCTCTTTGCTGATTCTTTGTTGATCTTTTCTTCTCGTGGGGAGGAGGGGTTCTGACCAACTTAGACTGAATTTTGATTTCTTATTTCAAGCTAAAAGAATGATTCCATTTATTACAACAGCTAACTACAACATTTCTTTTGTTATGTGTCCTTTTTGATTCATGCTTTGTTGATCTTTTCTTCTCTTGGGGAGGAGGAGTTCTGACCAACTTAGATGCTACAAGTAGAATAGGGACTTTCTTTGAATTCTGCTGACAACATAATGACTAACACAACATATATAAATATATATTATATAAACTATCAATTAGATTAAACCTTAGACTAGCAGTGCCAGTTATTAATGCCTGCTGTGTATAAACTGATACTCCTGTTGATATTCAAATGATTTAACCACAAATTTACAAGTATTTTTCTTATTTATTTTATGTTTATATGATTTTGACCATTTTGATTTCTGCTTTTTATATATGGCTCAGTGGGGAAAAGTTAAAAAAAATTTAGGACTGTTAACTGCCTTATAAAAGTAACTGAAGACAATTTCTATCATCATAGTATAACATCACAACCTTACAACATTTTTTGTTAAAGTTTGGTCTCAACTGATATATACATCTCTTTATGAAGAGAAGTGTAGACTAATTTAGACAGCTACAAAAATGAAACAGGTCCTTTTGTGGGCTCAATGCACATGAAGCTAATCAAGAGAAAACAAAGGGAAAATATGCTAAAGTACATTTATTGACAAGTACAGATGTTACAAAGGTCCTTTTTAGGGCCATAAGAAAACCATTTACTATGGTCCAACAAAAACAGGTTATTTTAATACCAAAAGAAAGGTCCTTTTTAGGGCCATAAGAAAACCATTAACTGTGGTCCAACAAGAACAGGTCATTTTAATACCAAAAGAAAGGTTCTTTTTAGAGCCAAAATAAGATTTTTGTCCAGAGCATGGAATACGATTTTCCTAAAAGGTCTTAATGAAATATAGGAGATATGAACTTCGGAGTGCTGCCCTGAAGTTTATGCAAAGATCAAGTATTTCTTTTTTTCTAAAGCAAAGAGAATTATGAAAGAGAACAGTACATCATGAATTGCATTTTATGACCTACACACGTTTGAACTGGAAAGCTATTTTCTTCAAGAAGTTTGAAAGTTGTCTAAATTGATCTTCTACTTTTCTTTGGGGTGTGAGCTTGTACTGGAATAAAAAAGAATGCATTTATTAAACATCAAAATCAATTAATTGAATAGTGACACATTTTCATGACTACCAACACTATCCTACAGCAGAAAACAAACAACTTAAATTTAACTCAATTAAAAGATTCTTTCTTTCTTTGACAATCACAAGCTCGTTCTTTATTTAAAAAAAAATAGTTCAAGGCCAGATTAGGCTAAGTCTAAAATCAGCATGCTTTCATTTTGGACTAATTATCCACTTAATAACAAACATGAACTTTTCTAGATAGGCCCTATATTGATTGATTAAACTACTTCATCCTACTGGACCCAATGTTGGTGTTCAATGATTGATTTCTTATTCTGAAAGGATTTGCTGGTATTTTTTGTGTTTCTGTTATTTTCATGCCATTTTCTTCCAACATTAAATTCTTTTCTTTAAATTCTATTTTTGATATGCTAAACTCTTCTCCAATTGAAAGTTTGTCTTCAGCATTATAAATTTTAGCTGAATTCTCTGCATACTAAAAGACATCTCAGTCGTATTCCTAGCTATTCAACATGTCACCATACTAGAGTCTTACTCCCTGTTTGTTCTTCATTTATTTTTCTGACTGATATTTTCAGTGTTTCTATTAGTTTCAACATTTTCTTTCAACACTCATTTCTGTTTTCACTAGTTTTTCTTTGTCTTGCTGGACGCTTCTTAGATTTAAAAAAAAATGTCTTAGCATTGTCATTTTATACTTCTAATTCTCCTCTTAGTTCTTTTATTTTTCTTGCAGTGAAACCTTAGTGTGAATAGTCTTACTCAAAGAAATAAACAAATGATTTATATCATAGAAAAAGTCATTAGATTGATTTGATTTTGATTTTAGGCACATCGGCACAATTTAGGCCATGTCGTGCCTGCAGTCATTAGAAACCAAGATCATCATATAATGTCTGAAAGAGGGGGTTATGATCAGTAATGTACAGAATTTTAGGGGTTAAAAACAAAAAGCTAATAATTATTACTTAACTAAATATCCAATTGATAATTTAAAAAACTTTCAATTCAATCAGCAATTATTTTAAGGACTTAGCCCAGGATACAACTCTGACTTTCATTGGCCACACTGTTTTGACATTTTCGCTGCAAGCCTTCACTCTGTTATAGTATGTTCTGTGAGTTCTGACCAGATCTCATTCTTAGCATTCTTGTGGAAAGTAACCTGTGAGAAATTTTCTGCTGAATTTAAAGGTTGAAAAATATCTCATCTTAAATCATGAATTAAATTTCTAGCCACCATTAGGATTCAAACTTAAGAATTCTCAGTTTTATACCAATAAACCAAATACAATACATAAAAGATTGTATAGAGTGTTGTGTATATACAAAGTAAACAGGGAAATGAAAACAGGCACAGATGTACCTGACATTACCATAAGTATTTTTAAAAAAATAACCAGAAGTGCAGTGACGAGAGATAAATAAATGTTGAACAACAAAAACAAAATACATTTCACCTGAAATGTGCCCACCACATCAATCAGTGCCAGGTGATAATTCAAGATGTCCTAAATGTAGGTGTCCTCAGCATGCAATCAATCCTCACCCATCAGTGGCCATGGTAAGTGTTGTGTGTAGTGCATGATGTAAGAAATTATACTTTCTCAAGAAGATGATCTTTGATTGGCTGGTGCCTGACCATCTGGCTGACCATTGCTTTAGGTTTATCAATATCTAATAGAGGGCATAAGACTCCTGCTGGTAAAGTTACTTATGCACTAGTATTTTGGATGGGGACCTCTTAGGGTTGTGAAAAAAACACAGAATAGATAAGAACGCTCTAGTGATTCTCAATTTCTTTAACATTTGTGTGTCAATCTGTATTCCAACCTTTCTGCTGATTTCAAACTAAACTCTTTCCCCCCCCTCTTTTACTTTCTAAACTTTTTCTATTTCATAAAGATTAGCTTAAATGTTAAATTAGCATAGAGATGCTTTTAATAATCTACTTATAATCTACTTTTTTAAAAGTATTTTTCAGTTAATCTTCAAGACAAGAGTCAAAGATATAAAGATCAAGTGGTAACCTAAGTACATAACTAGCTTACATAACTTTTAACTAAATGTTTCTAATTATATTAGAAAGTTTATTGACAGCTTGTGTGTGCTAAAGAGTAATATGGATACAGAACAGGATGAAATTACTTCAGAGGTGGTCATAAAAGTAGGTTATTTTTATTTGTGTAGATATCTTAAGCCAAAAGCACAAACTCACTTTTAAATAGATTCAGGGCAATGACCATAATGTGACTGATAAGAAGAAGCTTTCAAAACGCTATTGATTAATTTTAGGATCAAAACAATGTTGTTAAAATAGAATTTCCATTTACAGTTTTAAAAATGTAAATGTGTCAGACATTTTTAAAAAGTTGTATTAATGGGTATGCGTTTCAGTTAATGGCACATCTTCACACTTTAGGCCATGTCATGCCCATAATCCCTAAAGGGTTACTTTTCCTTCATACCACAAGAGCTAAGTTTTATTTAGTTAACTTATTAAAAACAAGGTCTATTCACAGTTAAAATAGTAAAGGTAGTAAACATTTAATAATTATTAATAGACAAACTATTGAGTTATCAGAAGATCAAGAATTTAACTAACCTTTATCCTTCATTCCAACAATTCAAAAAACATGGAAAAAACATTTTGTTATATTTTTTTCTTTAAAAAAAATTGTTTTATAAAACAAAAATAAAGGTGTTTTTTTAAAATCTTTTTTGATACAGGCCAAGAAACATAGAGGTCAAGATGATAACCGTCTGGAGTTGAACATGTCAATGGACATTATGTTAAGGTGAAACTAGTGATTCGAAACCATTGTTTAATGTCCATTTTTTCAGTCATGTTTACTTGTTTCTAATTTTTCCTATTATACTAGTACTTGTACACATATTTTTGTTGCACATCTTTTATTTTAATATAAAGTTTGTTATAGTGAATGTCCAAAGTTTTTTTGTAAGTTTTGTTTGTTGATGTCTATGAATCATTTCAATTTATTTACCTATATTTTATACAACTCTTGGAAGATGGAGGAAAGATGATTCCAGATCAATAAACAAGAAAGTGATGTGGGCTCTCCAGACTCAACATTCCAGTGTGACAGCATTAAGGTGAAGTTATTTAAACATTATTGAACCTTCATAAATGTTTGGTTTTGTTTTGTTTTTTTATGAATAGTTTAGTCTTGACGGCAGTCAGACAAATGTTTTTGTCTAGTAACATATTGTATTTTTCAAATGTGATTATGTCCAATGTTGTATTTCTTGAAGCTTATATAATTTTAGATTTTTTTATTAATATTTTTTAGCGTAGCCCTATTTTTCATTTTTTTTAAAATTTCGTCCTTTAGAGAATTAGTCTAATTCTTTTAGTTCGAAAGAACAGAACTCAATATGCCACTGTAACATTAGCATTAAGGTGAAGTAATTTAAACATTATTGAACATTCATAAATGTTTTGTTTTGTTTGTTTTTGAATTGTTTTGTCTTGACGGCTGTTGGACAAATGTTTTTTGTCAAAACCATATTGTATGTTTTAAATATTAACATGTTTAATGTTTTATTTTCTTTAAAGTTTATTTAATTTGAGATTTTTCTAAAATTTTTTTTAGCGTAGCTTAATTATTTTAATTGTTTTTTTTAAATTTCATCCTTTGGAGAATTGGTCTAATTCTTTTAGTTTGAAAGTATTTTTTCAGAAAAGGCTCATACTTCAAGACATTCAAGTTTGGACTGTGATGTAAGCTCTACAGAACTCAACAAGACACTGTAACATTAGCATTAAGGTGAAGTTATTTAAACATTATTGAACCTTCAAAAATATATTTGTTTTGTTCGTTTGTAAATTGTTTTGTCTTGACGGCCGTCAGACAAATGTTTTTTGTCAAAATACGTATTGTATGTTTTAAATGTTAACATGTTTAATGTTTTATTTTTCTTTAAAGTTTATTTAATTTTAGATGTAGTTATAATTTTTTTAGCGTAGCTCGATTATTTCAATTTTTTTTTTTATTTCGTTCTTTGGAGAATTAGTCTAATTCTTTTAGTTTGAAAGTATTTTTTCAGAAGAGGCTCATACTTCAAGACATTCAAGTTTGGGACTGTGATGTGGGCTCTACAGAAATCAACATGCCAGTGTGACATTAGCATTAAGGTGAAGTTATTTAAACATTATTGAACCTTCTAAAATATATTTGTTTTGTTCGTTTGTGATATGTTTTGTCTTGACGGCCGTCAGACAAATGTTTTTTTGTCAAAATACGTATTGTATGTTTTAAATGTTAACATGTTTAATGTTTTTTTTTTCTTTGAAGTTTATTGAATTTTAGATTTTTTTATAATTTTTTTTTAGCGTAGCTCTATTATTTCAATTTTTTTTTTTAATTTCGTTCTTTGGAGAATCAGTCTAATTTTTTTAGTTTGAAAGTATTTTTTCAGAAGAGGCTCATACTTCAAGACATTCAAGTTTGGACTAAGATGTGGGCTCTACAGAACTCATTATGCCAGTGTGACATTAGCATTAAGGTGAAGTTATTTAAACATTATTGAACCTCCATAAATGTTTTGTTTTGTTCGTTTGTGAATTGTTTTGTCTTGACGGCCGTCAGACAAATGTTTTTTGTCAAAATACGTATTGTATGTTTTAAATGTTAACATGTTTAATGTTTTATTTTCTTTGAAGTTTATTTAATTTTAGATTTAGTTATAATTTATTTTAGCATAGCTCTAATATTTCAATTGTTTTTTTTTTTATTTTGTCCTTTGGAGAATTGGTCTATTCTTTTAGTTTGAAAGTATTTTTTCAGAAAAGGCTCATACTTCAAGACATTCAAATTTGGACTGTGATGTGGGCTCTACAGAAATCAACATGCCAAGTGTGACATTAGCATTAAGGTGAAGTTATTTAAACATTATTAAACCTTCATAAATGTTTAGTTTTGTTCGTTTGTGATATGTTTTGTCTTGACGGCCGTCAGACAAATGTTTTTTGTCAAAATACGTATTGTATGTTTTAAATGTTAACATGTTTAATGTTTTATTTTCTTTGAAGTTTATTTAATTTTAGATTTAGTTATAATTTATTTTAGCATAGCTCTAATATTTCAATTGTTTTTTTTTTTATTTCGTCCTTTGGAGAATTGGTCTAATTCTTTTAGTTTGAAAGTATTTTTTCAGAAAAGGCTCATACTTCAAGACATTCAAGTTTGGACTGTGATGTGGGCTCTACAGAAATCAACATGTCAGTGTGACATTAGCATTAAGGTGAAGTTATTTAAACATTATTGAACCTTCAAAAATATATTTGTTTTGTTCGTTTGTGAATTGTTTTGTCTTGACGGCCTTCAGACAAATGTTTTTTGTAAAAATACATATTGTATGTTTTAAATGTTAACATGTTTAATGTTTTATTTTCTTTAAAGTTTATTTAATTTTAGATTTAGTTATAATTTTTTTAGCGTAGCTCTATTATTTCAATTTTTTTTTTTTAATTTCGTTCTTTAAAGAATTAGTCTAATTCTTTTAGTTTGAAAGTATTTTTTCAGAAAAGGCTCATACTTCAAGACATTCAAGTTTGTACTGTTATGTGGGCTCTACAGAAATCAACATGCCAGTGTGACATTAGCATTAAGGTGAAGTTATTTAAACATTATTGAACTTTCAAAAATATATTTGTTTTGTTCGTTTGTGAATTGTTTTGTCTTGACGGCCGTCAGACAAATGTTTTTGTCAAAATATGTATTGTATGTTTTAAATGTTAACATGTTTAATGTTTTATTTTCTTTAAAGTTTATTTAATTTTAGATTTAGTTATAATTTTTTTTAGCGTAGTTCTATTATTTCAATTTCTTTTTTTTTTTTCGTTCTTTGGAGAATTAGTCTAATTCTTTTAGTTTGAAAGTATTTTTTCAGAAGAGGCTCATACTTCAAGACATTCAAGTTTGGACTAAGATGTGGGCTCTACAGAACTCAGCATGCCTGTGTGACATTAGCATTAAGGTGAAGTTATTTAAACATTATTGAACCTTCATAAATATATTTGTTTTGTTCGTTTGTTAATTGTTTTGTCTTGACGGCCGTCAGACAAATGTTTTTTGTCAAAATACGTATTGTATGTTTTAAATGTTAACATGTTTAATGTTTTTTTTTCTTTGAAGTTTATTGAATTTTAGATTTTTTAATAATTTTTTTTTAGCGTAGCTCTATTATTTCAATTTTTTTTTTAAATTTCGTTCTTTGGAGAATTAGTCTAATTTTTTTAGTTTGAAAGTATTTTTTCAGAAGAGGCTCATACTTCAAGACATTCAAGTTTGGACTAAGATGTGGGCTCTACAGAACTCATTATGCCAGTGTGACATTAGCATTAAGGTGAAGTTATTTAAACATTATTGAACCTCCATAAATGTTTTGTTTTGTTCGTTTGTGAATTGTTTTGTCTTGACGGCCGTCAGACAAATGTTTTTTGTCAAAATACGTATTGTATGTTTTAAATGTTAACATGTTTAATGTTTTATTTTCTTTAAAGTTTATTTAATTTTAGATTTGGTTATAATTTATTTTAGCATAGCTCTAATATTTCAATTGTTTTTTTTTTTATTTCGTCCTTTGGAGAATTGGTCTAATTCTTTTAGTTTGAAAGTATTTTTTCAGAAAAGGCTCATACTTCAAGACATTCAAGTTTTGACTGTGATGTGGGCTCTACAGAAATCAACATGTCAGTGTGACATTAGCATTAAGGTGAAGTTATTTAAACATTATTGAACCTTCAAAAATATATTTGTTTTGTTCGTTTGTGAATTGTTTTGTCTTGACGGCCGTCAGACAAATGTTTTTTGTCAAAATATGTATTGTATGTTTTAAATGTTAACATGTTTAATGTTTTATTTTCTTTAAAGTTTATTTAATTTTAGATTTAGTTATAATTTTTTTTAGCGTAGTTCTATTATTTCAATTTTTTTTTAAATTTACGTTCTTTGGAGAATTAGTCTAATTCTTTTAGTTTGAAAGTATTTTTTCAGACGAGGCTCATACTTCAAGACATTTAAGTTTGGACTGTGATGTGGGCTCTACAGAACTCAACAAGCCTGTGTGACATTAGCATTAAGGTGAAGTTATTTAAACATTATTGAACCTTTAAAAATATATTTGTTTTGTTCGTTTGTGAATTGTTTTGTCTTGACGGCCGTCAGACAAATGTTTTTTGTCAAAATACGTATTGTATGTTTTAAATGTTAACATGTTTAATATTTTATTTTCTTTGAAGTTTATTTAATTTTAGATTTAGTTATAATTTTTTTTAGCGTAGCTCTATTATTTCAATTGTTTTTTTTTTATTTTTTCCTTTGGAGAATTGGTCTAATTCTTTTAGTTTGAAAGTATTTTTTCAGAAAAGGCTCATACTTCAAGACATTCAAATTTGGACTGTGATGTAAGCTCTACAGAACTCAACAAGACACTGTAACATTAGCATTAAGGTGAAGTTATTTAAACATTATTGAACCTTTAAAAATATATTTGTTTTGTTCGTTTGTAAATTGTTTTGTCTTGACGGCCGTCAGACAAATGTTTTTTGTCAAAATACGTATTGTATGTTTTAAATGTTAACATGTTTAATGTTTTATTTTCTTTAAAGTTTATTTAATTTTAGATTTAGTTATAAATTTTTTAGCGTAGCTCGATTATTTCAATTTTTTTTTTTATTTCGTTCTTTGGAGAATTAGTCTAATTCTTTTAGTTTGAAAGTATTTTTTCAGAAGAGGCTCATACTTCAAGACATTCAAGTTTGGACTGTGATGTGGGCTCTACAGAAATCAACATGCCAGTGTGACATTAGCATTAAGGTGAAGTTATTTAAACATTATTGAACCTTCTAAAATATATTTGTTTTGTTCGTTTGTGATATGTTTTGTCTTGACGGCCGTCAGACAAATGTTTTTTGTCAAAATACGTATTGTATGTTTTAAATGTTAACATGTTTAATGTTTTATTTTCTTTAAAGTTTATTTAATTTTAGATTTAGTTATAATTTTTTTTAGCGTAGCTCTATTATTTCAATTTTTTTATTTTATTTCGTTCTTTGGAGAATTAGTCTAATTCTTTTAGTTTGAAAGTATTTTTTCTGAAGAGGCTCATACTTCAAGACATTCAAGTTTGGACTAAGATGTGGGCTCTACAGAACTCAGCATGCCTGTGTGACATTAGCATTAAGGTGAAGTTATTTAAACATTATTGAACCTTCATAAATATATTTGTTTTGTTCGTTTGTGAATTGTTTTGTCTTGACGGCCGTCAGACAAATGTTTTTTGTCAAAATACGTATTGTATGTTTTAAATGTTAACATGTTTAATGTTTTTTTTTCTTTGAAGTTTATTGAATTTTAGATTTTTTTATAATTTTTTTTTAAGCGTATCTCTATTATTTCAATTTTTTTTTAAAATTTCGTTCTTTGGAGAATTATTCTAATTCTTTTAGTTTGAAAGTATTTTTTCAGAAAAGGCTCATACTTCAAGACATTCAAATTTGGACTGTGATGTGGGCTCTACAGAAATCAACATGCCAGTGTGACATTAGCATTAAGGTGAAGTTATTTAAACATTATTGAACCTTCATAAATGTTTTGTTTTGTTCGTTTGTGAATTGTTTTGTCTTGACGGCCGTCAGACAAATGTTTTTTGTTAAAATACGTATTGTATGTTTTAAATGTTAACATGTTTAATGTTTTATTTTCTTTGAAGTTTATTTAATTTTAGATTTAGTTATAATTTATTTTAGCATAGCTCTAATATTTCAATTGTTTTTTTTTTATTTCGTCCTTTGGAGAATTGGTCTAATTCTTTTAGTTTGAAAGTATTTTTTTAGAAAAGGCTCATACTTCAAGACATTCAAGTTTGGACTGTGATGTGGGCTCTACAGAAATCAACATGTCAGTGTGACATTAGCATTAAGGTGAAGTTATTTAAACATTATTGAACCTTCAAAAATATATTTGTTTTGTTCGTTTGTGAATTGTTTTGTCTTGACGGCCGTCACACAAATGTTTTTTGTAAAAATACATATTGTATGTTTTAAATGTTAACATGTTTAATGTTTTATTTTCTTTAAAGTTTATTTAATTTTAGATTTAGTTATAATTTTTTTAGCGTAGCTCTATTATTTCAATTTTTTTTATTTTAAATTTCGTTCTTTAAAGAATTAGTCTAATTCTTTTAGTTTGAAAGTATTTTTTCAGAAGAGGCTCATACTTCAAGACATTCAAGTTTGTACTGTAATGTGGGCTCTACAGAACTCAGCATAATGATTTGACTGTATAGAATTTGACCTTTGTTGTGTGGAGGGAGAGTGGCCCTTGAAGGACTGCAGGCACGACATGGCCTTAGTTGTGCCGATGTGCCCAAAACCACAAATCACAAATCAGAACTCAGCATGCCTGTGTGACATTAGCATTAAGGTGAAGTTATTTAAATGTTATTGAACCTTCATAAGTATATTTGTTTTGTTCGTTTGTGAATTGTTTTGTCTTGACGGCCATCAGACAAATGTTTTTTGTCAAAATACGTATTGTATGTTTTAAACGTTAACATGTTTAATGTTTTTTTTTTCTTTGAAGTTTATTGAATTTTAGATTTTTTTATAATTTTTTTTTAGCGTAGCTCTATTTTTTCAATTTTTTTTTTAAATTTCGTTCTTTGGAGAATTAGTCTAATTCTTTTAGTTTCAAAGTATTTTTTTTAGAAGAGGCTCATACTTCAAGACATTCAAGTTTGGACTAAGATGTGCGCTCTACAGAACTCATTATGCCAGTGTGACTTTAGCATTAAGGTGAAGTTATTTAAACATTATTGAACCTTCATAAATGTTTTGTTTTGTTCGTTTGTGAATTGTTTTGTCTTGACGGCCGTCAGACAAATGTTTTTTGTCAAAATACGTATTGTATGTTTTAAATGTTAACATGTTTAATATTTTATTTTCTTTGAAGTTTATTTAATTTTAGATTTAGTTATAATTTATTTTAGCATAGCTCTAATATTTCAATTGTTTTTTTTTTTATTTCGTCCTTTGGAGAATTGGTCTAATTCTTTTAGTTTGAAAGTATTTTTTCAGAAAAGGCTCATACTTCAAGACATTCAAGTTTGGACTGTGATGTGGGCTCTACAGAAATCAACATGTCAGTGTGACATTAGCATTAAGGTGAAGTTATTTAAACATTATTGAACTTTCAAAAATATATTTGTTTTGTTCGTTTTTGAATTGTTTTGTCTTGACGGCCGTCAGACAAATGTTTTTTGTAAAAATAAGTATTGTATGTTTTAAATGTTAACATGTTTAATGTTTTATTTTCTTTAAAGTTTATTTATTTTTAGATTTAGTTATAATTTTTTTTAGCGTAGTTCTATTATTTCAAATTTTTTTTAAATTTACGTTCTTTGGAGAATTAGTCTAATTCTTTTAGTTTGAAAGTATTTTTTCAGACGAGGCTCATACTTCAAGACATTTAAGTTTGGACTGTGATGTGGGCTCTACAGAACTCAACAAGCCTGTGTGACATTAGCATTAAGGTGAAGTTATTTAAACATTATTGAACCTTCATAAATGTTTTGTTTCGTTCGTTTGTGATATGTTTTGTCTTGACGGCCGTCAGACAAATGTTTTTTGTCAAAATACGTATTGTATGTTTTAAATGTTAACATGTTTAATGTTTTTTTTTCTTTGAAGTTTATTGAATTTTAGATTTTTTTATAATTTTTTTTTAGCGTATCTCTATTATTTCAATTTTTTTTTTAAATTTCGTTCTTTGGAGAATTAGTCTAATTCTTTTAGTTTGAAAGTATTTTTTCAGAAGAGGCTCATACTTCAAGACATTCAAGTTTGGACTAAGATGTGGGCTCTACAGAACTTATTATGCCAGTGTGACATTAGCATTAAGGTGAAGTTATTTAAACATTATTGAACTTTCATAAATGTTTTGTTTTGTTCGTTTGTGAATTGTTTTGTCTTGACGGCCGTCAGACAAATGTTTTTTGTCAAAATACGTATTGTATGTTTTAAATGTTAACATGTTTAATATTTTATTTTCTTTGAAGTTTATTTAATTTTAGATTTAGTTATAATTTATTTTAGCATAGCTCTAATATTTCAATTTTTTTTTTTTTTTATTTCGTCTTTTGGAGAATTGGTCTGATTCCTCTAGTTTGAAAGTATTATTTCAGACGAGGCTCATACTTCAAGACATTTAAGTTTGGACTGTGATGTGGGCTCTACAAAACTCAACAAGCCTGTGTGACATTAGCATTAAGGTGAAGTTATTTAAACATTATTGAGCCTTCAAAAATATATTTGTTTTGTTCGTTTGTGAATTGTTTTGTCTTGACGGCCGTCAGACAAATGTTTTTTGTCAAAATACGTATTGTATGTTTTAAATGTTAACATGTTTAATGTTTTATTTTCTTTGAAGTTTATTTAATTTTAGATTTAGTTATAATTTTTTTTAGCATAGCTCTATTATTTCAAATGTTTTTTTTTAATTTTTTCCTTTGGAGAATTGGTCTAATTCTTTTAGTTTGAAAGTATTTTTTCAGAAAAGGCTCATACTTTAAGACATTCAAGTTTGGACTGTGATGTAAGCTCTACAGAACTCAACAAGACACTGTAACATTAGCATTAAGGTGAAGTTATTTAAACATTATTGAACCTTCAAAAATATATTTGTTTTGTTCGTTTGTAAATTGTTTTGTCTTGACGGCCGTCAGACAAATGTTTTTTGTCAAAATACGTATTGTATGTTTTAAATGTTAACATGTTTAATGTTTTATTTTCTTTAAAGTTTATTTAATTTTAGATTTAGTTATAATTTTTTTAGCGTAGCTCGATTATTTCAATTTTTTTTTTTATTTCGTTCTTTGGAGAATTAGTCTAATTCTTTTAGTTTGAAATTTTTTTTTCAGAAGAGGCTCATACTTTAAGACATTCAAGTTTGGACTGTGATGTGGGCTCTACAGAACTCAACAAGACACTGTAACATTAGCATTAAGGTGAAGTTATTTAAACATTATTGAACCTTCAAAAATATATTTGTTTTGTTCGTTTGTGAATTGTTTTGTCTTGACGGCCGTCAGACAAATGTTTTTTGTCAAAATACGTATTGTATGTTTTAAATGTTAACATGTTTGATGTTTTATTTTCTTTAAAGTTTATTGAATTTTAGATTTAGTTATAATTTTTTTTAGTGTAGCTCTATTATTTCAATTTTTTTCTTAAATTTCGTTCTTTGGAGAATTAGTCTAATTCTTTTAGTTTGAAAGTATTTTTTCAGAAGAGGCTCATACTTCAAGACATTCAAGTTTGGACTAAGATGTGGGCTCTACAGAACTCAACATGCCTGTGTGACATTAGCATTAAGGTGAAGTTATTGAAACATTATTGAACCTTCATAAATATATTTGTTTTGTTCGTTTGTGAATTGTTTTGTCTTGACGGCCGTCAGACAAATGTTTTTTGTCAAAATACGTATTGTATGTTTTAAATGTTAACATGTTTAATGTTTTTTTTTCTTTGAAGTTTATTGAATTTTAGATTTTTTTATAATTTTTTTTTAGCGTAGCTCTATTATTTCAATTTTTTTTTTTTATTTCGTTCTTTGGAGAATTAGTCTAATTCTTTTAGTTTGAAAGTATTTTTTCAGAAGAATCTCATACTTCAAGACATTCAAGTTTGGACTGTGATGTGGGCTCTACATAAATCAACATGCCAGTTTGACATTAGCATTAAGGTGAAGTTATTTAAACATTATTGAACCTTCATAAATGTTTTGTTTTGTTGGTTTGTTAAACTTTTTGTCTTGACGGCCGTCAGACAAATGTTTTTTGTCAAAATACGTATTGTATGTTTTAAATGTTAACATGTTTAATGTTTTATTTTCTTTGAAGTTTATCTAATTTTAGATTTAGTTATAATTTTTTTTAGCGTAGTTCTATTATTTCAATTTTTTTTTAAATTTACGTTCTTTGGAGAATTAGTCTAATTCTTTTAGTTTGAAAGTATTCTTTCAGAAGAGGCTCATACTTCAAGACATTCAAGTTTGGACTGTGATGTGGGCTCTACAGAAATCAACATGTCAGTGTGACATTAGCATTAAGGTGAAGTTATTTAAACATTATTGAACTTTCAAAAATATATTTGTTTTGTTCGTTTGTGAATTGTTTTGTCTTGACGGCCGTCAGACAAATGTTTTTTGTAAAAATAAGTATTGTATGTTTTAAATGTTAACATGTTTAATGTTTTATTTTCTTTAAAGTTTATTTATTTTTAGATTTAGTTATAATTTTTTTTAGCGTAGTTCTATTATTTCAAATTTTTTTTAAATTTACGTTCTTTGGAGAATTAGTCTAATTCTTTTAGTTTGAAAGTATTTTTTCAGACGAGGCTCATACTTCAAGACATTTAAGTTTGGACTGTGATGTGGGCTCTACAGAACTCAACAAGCCTGTGTGACATTAGCATTAAGGTGAAGTTATTTAAACATTATTGAACCTTCATAAATGTTTTGTTTCGTTCGTTTAATATATGTTTTGTCTTGACGGCCGTCAGACAAATGTTTTTTGTCAAAATACGTATTGTATGTTTTAAATGTTAACATGTTTAATGTTTTTTTTTCTTTGAAGTTTATTGAATTTTAGATTTTTTTATAATTTTTTTTTAGCGTATCTCTATTATTTCAATTTTTTTTTTAAATTTCGTTCTTTGGAGAATTAGTCTAATTCTTTTAGTTTGAAAGTATTTTTTCAGAAGAGGCTCATACTTCAAGACATTCAAGTTTGGACTAAGATGTGGGCTCTACAGAACTTATTATGCCAGTGTGACATTAGCATTAAGGTGAAGTTATTTAAACATTATTGAACTTTCATAAATGTTTTGTTTTGTTCGTTTGTGAATTGTTTTGTCTTGACGGCCGTCAGACAAATGTTTTTTGTCAAAATACGTATTGTATGTTTTAAATGTTAACATGTTTAATATTTTATTTTCTTTGAAGTTTATTTAATTTTAGATTTAGTTATAATTTATTTTAGCATAGCTCTAATATTTCAATTTTTTTTTTTTTTTATTTCGTCCTTTGGAGAATTGGTCTGATTCTTTTAGTTTGAAAGTATTATTTCAGACGAGGCTCATACTTCAAGACATTTAAGTTTGGACTGTGATGTGGGCTCTACAGAACTCAACAAGCCTGTGTGACATTAGCATTAAGGTGAAGTTATTTAAACATTATTGAACCTTCAAAAATATATTTGTTTTGTTCGTTTGTGAATTGTTTTGTCTTGACGGCCGTCAGACAAATGTTTTTTGTCAAAATACGTATTGTATGTTTTAAATGTTAACATGTTTAATGTTTTATTTTCTTTGAAGTTTATTTAATTTTAGATTTAGTTATAATTTTTTTTAGCGTAGCTCTATTATTTCAAATGTTTTTTTTTAATTTTTTCCTTTGGAGAATTGGTCTAATTCTTTTAGTTTGAAAGTATTTTTTCAGAAAAGGCTTATACTTCAAGACATTCAAGTTTGGACTGTGATGTAAGCTCTACAGAACTCAACAAGACACTGTAACATTAGCATTAAGGTGAAGTTATTTAAACATTATTGAACCTTCAAAAATATATTTGTTTTGTTCGTTTGTAAATTGTTTTGTCTTGACGGCCGTCAGACAAATGTTTTTTGTCAAAATACGTATTGTATGTTTTAAATGTTAACATGTTTAATGTTTTATTTTCTTTAAAGTTTATTTAATTTTAGATTTAGTTATAATTTTTTTAGCGTAGCTCGATTATTTCAATTTTTTTTTTTATTTCGTTCTTTGGAGAATTAGTCTAATTCTTTTAGTTTGAAAGTATTTTTTCAGAAGAGGCTCATACTTTAAGACATTCAAGTTTGGACTGTGATGTGGGCTCTACAGAACTCAACAAGACACTGTAACATTAGCATTAAGGTGAAGTTATTTAAAAATTATTGAACCTTCAAAAATATATTTGTTTTGTTCGTTTGTGAATTGTTTTGTCTTGACGGCCGTCAGACAAATGTTTTTTGTCAAAATACGTATTGTATGTTTTAAATGTTAACATGTTTAATGTTTTATTTTCTTTAAAGTTTATTGAATTTTAGATTTAGTTATAATTTTTTTTAGTGTAGCTCTATTATTTCAATTTTTTTCTTAAATTTCGTTCTTTGGAGAATTAGTCTAATTCTTTTAGTTTGAAAGTATTTTTTCAGAAGAGACTCATACTTCAAGACATTCAAGTTTGGACTAAGATGTGGGCTCTACAGAACTCAACATGCCTGTGTGACATTAGCATTAAGGTGAAGTTATTGAAACATTATTGAACCTTCATAAATATATTTGTTTTGTTCGTTTGTGAATTGTTTTGTCTTGACGGCCGTCAGACAAATGTTTTTTGTCAAAATACGTATTGTATGTTTTAAATGTTAACATGTTTAATGTTTTTTTTTCTTTGAAGTTTATTGAATTTTAGATTTTTTTATAATTTTTTTTTAGCGTAGCTCTATTATTTCAATTTTTTTTTTTTATTTCGTTCTTTGGAGAATTAGTCTAATTCTTTTAGTTTGAAAGTATTTTTTCAGAAGAATCTCATACTTCAAGACATTCAAGTTTGGACTGTGATGTGGGCTCTACATAAATCAACATGCCAGTTTGACATTAGCATTAAGGTGAAGTTATTTAAACATTATTGAACCTTCATAAATGTTTTGTTTTGTTGGTTTGTTAAACTTTTTGTCTTGACGGCCGTCAGACAAATGTTTTTTGTCAAAATACGTATTGTATGTTTTAAATGTTAACATGTTTAATGTTTTATTTTCTTTGAAGTTTATCTAATTTTAGATTTAGTTATAATTTTTTTTAGCGTAGTTCTATTATTTCAATTTTTTTTAAAATTTACGTTCTTTGGAGAATTAGTCTAATTCTTTTAATTTGAAAGTATTCTTTCAGAAGAGGCTCATACTTCAAGACATTCAAGTTTGGACTAAGATGTGGGCTCTACAGAACTCAACTTGCCAGTGTGACATTAGCATTAAGGTGAAGTTATTTAAACATTATTGAACCTTCATAAATGTTTTGTTTAGTTTGTTTTGAATTGTTTTGTCTTGACGGCCGTCAGACAAATGTTTTTTGTCAAAATACGTATTGTATGTTTTAAATGTTAACATGTTTAATGTTTTATTTTCTTTGAAGTTTATTTAATTTTAGATTTTCTTATAATTTTTTTTTAGCGTAGCTCTTTTTTTTCAATTTTTTTTTTAATTTTTATTCTTTGGAGAATTAGTCTAATTCTTTTAGTTTGAAAGTATTTTTTCAGAGGAGGCTCATACTTCAAGACATTCAAGTTTGGACTAAGATGTGGGTTCTACAGAACTCAACATGCCAGTGTGACATTAGCATTAAGGTGAAGTTATTTAAACATTATTGAACCTTCATAAATGTTTAGTTTTGTTCGTTTGTGAATTGTTTTGTCTTGACGGCCATCAGACAAATGTTTTTTGTCAAAATACGTATTGTATGTTTTAAATGTTAACATGTTTAGTGTTTTTTTTTCTTTTAAGTTTATTTAATTTTAGATTTAGTTATATATTATGTTTGCATATCTCTAATATTTCATTTGTTTTTTTTTTTAATTTCGTCTTTTGGAGAATTGGTCTAATTCTTTTAGTTTGAAAGTATTTTTTCAGAAAATTCTCATACTTCAAGACATTCAAGTTTGGACTGTGATGTGGGCTCTACAGAAATCAACATGCCAGTGTGACATTAGCATTAAGGTGAAGTTATCTAAACATTATTGAACCTTCATAAATATAATTGTTTTGTTCGTTTGTAAATTGTTTTGTCTTGACGGCCGTCAGACAAATGTTTTTTGTCAAAATATGTATTGTATGTTTTAAATGTTAACATGTTTAATGTTTTATTTTCTTTAAAGTTTATTTAATTTTAGATTTAGTTATAATTTTTTTTAGCGTAGCTCTATTATTTTAATTATTTTTTTTTATTTCGTTGTTTGGAGAATTAGTCTAATTCTTTTAGTTTGAAAGTATTTTTTCAGAAGAGGCTCATACTTCAAGACATTCAAGTTTGGACTAAGATGTGGGCTCTACAGAACTCATTATGCCAGTGTGACATTAGCATTAAGGTGAAGTTATTTAAACATTATTGAACCTTCAAAAATGTTTTGTTTTGTTCGTTTGTGAATTGTTTTGTCTTGACGGCCGTCAGACAAATGTTTTTTGTAAAAATACGTATTGTATGTTTTAAATGTTAACATGTTTAATGTTTTATTTTCTTTGAAGTTTATTTAATTTTAGATTTAGTTATAATTTATTTTAGCATATCTCTAATATTTCAATTGTTTTTTTTTTTTAATTTCGTCCTTTGGAGAATTGGTCTAATTCTTTTAGTTTGAAAGTATTTTTTCAGATAAGGCTCATACTTCAAGACATTCAAGTTTGGACTGTTATGTGGGCTCTACAGAAATCAACATGCCAGTGTGACATTAGCATTAAGGTGAAGTTATTTAAACATTATTGAACCTTCATAAATATAATTGTTTTGTTCGTTTGTAAATTGTTTTGTCTTGACGGCCGTCAGACAAATGTTTTTTGTCAAAATATATATTGTATGTTTTAAATGTTAACATGTTTAATGTTTTATTTTCTTTAAAGTTTATTTAATTTTAGATTTAGTTATAATTTTTTTTAGCATAGCTCTATTATTTTAATTTTTTTTTTTATTTCGTTCTTTGGAGAATTAGTCTAATTCTTTTAGTTTGAAAGTATTTTTTCAGAGGAGGCTCATACTTCAAGACATTTTAGTTTGGACTAAGATGTGGGCTCTACAGAACTCATTATGCCAGTGTTACATTAGCATTAAGGTGAAGTTATTTAAACATTATTGAACCTTCATAAATATATTTGTTTTGTTCGTTTGTGAATTGTTTTGTCTAGACGGCTGTCAGACAAATGTTTTTCTTAAAAACCGTATTGTATGTTTTAAATGTTAACATGTTTAATGTTTTATTTTCTTTGAAGTTTATTTAATTTTAGATTTAGTTATAATTTTTTTTAGCGTAGCTCTATTATTTCAATTCTTTTTTTAAAATTTCGTCCTTTGGAGAATTGGTCTAATTCTTTTAGTTTGAAAGTATTTTTTCAGAAAAGGCTCATACTTCAAGACATTCAAGTTTGGACTGTGATGAAAGCTATACAGAACTCAACATGCCACTGTAACATTAGCATTAAGGTGAAAATATTTAAACATTATTGAACCTTTATAAATGTTTTGTTTTGTTTGTTTATGAATTGTTTTGTTTTGACGGCCGTCAGACAAATGTTTTTTGTCAAAATACGTATTGTATGTTTTAAATGTTAACATGTTTAATGTTTTATTTTCTTTAAAGTTTATTTAATTTAAGATTTAGTTATAATTTTTTTTAGCGTAGCTCTATTATTTCAATTTTTTTTATTTATTTTGTTCTTTAGAGAATTAGTCTAATTCTTTTAGTTTGAAAGTATTTTTTCAGAAGAGGCTCATACTTCAAGACATTCAAGTTTGGACTAAGATGTGGGCTCTACAGAATTCAACATGCCAGTGTGACATTAGCAATAAGGTGAAGTCATTTAAACATTATTGAACCTTCATAAATGTTTTGTTTTGTTCGTTTGTGAATTGTTTTGTCTTGATGGCCGTCAGACAAATGTTTTTTGTCAAAATACGTATTGTATGTTTTAAATGTTAACATGTTTAATTTTTTTTTTTCTTTAAAGTTTATTTAATTTTAGTTTTAGTTATAATTTTTTTTAGCGTAGCTCTATTATTTCAATTTTTGTTTTAAATTTCGTTCTTTGGAGAATTAGTCTAATTCTTTTAGTTTGAAAGTATTTTTTTAGAAGAGGCTCATACTTCAAGACATTCAATTTTGGACTAAAATGTGGGCTCTACAGAACTCAACATGCCTGTGTGACATTAGCATTAAGGTGAAGTTATTTAAACATTATTGAAAATTCATAAATATATTTGTTTTGTTCGTTTGTGAATTGTTTTGTCTTGACGGCCGTCAGACAAATGTTTTTGTCAAAATATGTATTGTATGTTTTAAATGTTAACATGTTTAATGTTTTTTTTTCTTTGAAATTTATTAATTTTTAGATTTTTTAATAATTTTTTTTTAGCATAGCTCTATTTTTTTTATTTTTTTTTAAATTTACGTTCTTTTGAGAATTAGTCTAATTCTTTTAGTTTGAAAGTATTTTTTCAGAGGAGGCTCATACTTTAAGACATTTAAGTTTGGACTAAGATGTGGGCTCTACAGAACTCATTATGCCAGTGTGACATTAGCATTAAGGTTAAGTTTTTTAAACATTATTGAACCTTCATAAATGTTTTGTTTTGTTTGTTTGTGAATTGCTTTGTCTTGACGGCCGTCAGACAAATTTTTTTTGTCAAAATACGTATTGTATGTTTTAAATGTTAACATGTTTAATGTTTTATTTTCTTTGAAGTTTATTTAATTTTAGATTTAGTTATAATTTATTTTAGCATATCTCTAATATTTCAATTGTTTTTTTTTTTTAATTTCGTCCTTTGGAGAATTGGTCTAATTCTTTTAGTTTGAAAGTATTTTTTCAGAAGAGGCTCATACTTCAAGACATTCAAGTTTGGACTAAGATGTGGGCTCTACAGAACTCAACATGCCTGTGTGACATTAGCATTAAGGTGAAGTTATCTAAACATTATTGAACCTTCATAAATGTTTTGTTTTGTTCGTTTGTGAATTGTTTTGTCTTGACGGCCGTCAGACAAATGTTTTTTGTCAAAATACGTATTGTATGTTTTAAATGTTAACATGTTTAATGTTTTATTTTCTTTAAAGTTTATTCAATATTAGATTTTCTTATAATTTTTTTTTAGCGTAGCTCTATTATTTAATTTTTTTTTTAAATTACGTTCTTTGGAGAATTAGTCTAATTCTTTTAGTTTGAAAGTATTTTTTCAGAAGAGGCTCATACTTCAAGACATGTAAGTTTGGATAAGATGTGGGCTCTACAGAACTTATTATGCCAGTGTGACATTAGCATTAAGGTGAAGTTATTTAAACATTATTGAACCTTCATAAATGTTTTGTTTTGTTCGTTTGTTAAAATTTTTGTCTTGACGGCCGTCAGACAAATGTTTTTTGTCAAAATACGTATTGTATGTTTTAAATGTTAACATGTTGAATGTTTTATTTTCTTTGAAGTTTATTTAATTTTAGATTTAGTTATAATTTATTTTAGCATAGCTCTAATATTTCCATTGATTTTTTTTAAATTTCGTCCTTTGGAGAATTGGTCTAATTCTTTTAGTTTGAAAGTATTTTTTCAGAAAAGGCTCATACTTCAAGACATTCAAGTTTGGACTGTGATGTGGGCTCTACAGAAATCAACATGCCAGTGTGACATTAGCATTAAGGTGAAGTTATTTCAACATTATTGAACCTTCATAAATATAATTGTTTTGTTCGTTTGTAAATTGTTTTGTCTTGACGGCCGTCAGACAAATGTTTTTTGTCAAAATAGTATATGTTTTAAATGTTAACATAATTAATGTTTTATTTTCTTTAAAGTTTATTTAATTTTAGATTTAGTTATAACTTTTTTTAGCGTAGCTCTATTATTTCAATTGTTTTTTTTATTTCGTTCTTTGGAGAATTAGTCTATTTCTTTTAGTTTGAAAGTATTTTTTCAGAAGAGGCTCATACTTCAAGACATTCAAGTTTGGACTGTGATGTGGGCTCTACAGAACTCAACATGCCTGTGTGACATTAGCATTGAGGTGAAGTTATTTAAACATTATTGAACCTTCATAGATATATTTGTTTTGTTCGTTTGTGAATTGTTTTGTCTTGACGGCCGTCAGACAAATGTTTTTTGTCAAAATACGTATTGTATGTTTTAAATGTTAACATGTTTAATGTTTTTTTTTCTTTGAAATTTATTGATTTTTAGATTTTTTTAAAATTTTTTTTTAGCGTAGCTCTATTATTTTAATTTTTTTTTAAATTTACGTTCTTTTGAGAATTAGTCTAATTCTTTTAGTTTGAAAGTATTTTTTCATAGGAGGCTCATACTTCAAGACATTTTAGTTTGGACCAAGATGTGGGCTCTACAGAACTCATTATGCCAGTGTGACATTAGCATTAAGGTAAAGTTATTTAAACATTATTGAACCTTCATAAATATATTTGTTTTGTTCGTTTGTGAATTGTTTTGTCTAGACGGCTGTCAGAGAAATGTTTTTCTTCAAAACCGTATTGTATGTTTTAAATGTTAACATGTTTAATGTTTTATTTTCTTTGAAGTTTATTTAATTTTAGATTTAGTTATAATTTTTTTTAGCGTAGCTCTATTATTTATATTTTTTTTTCAAAATTTCGTTCTTTGGAGAATTGGTCTAATTCTTTTAGTTTGAAAGTATTTTTTCAGAAAAGGCTCATACTTCAAGACATTCAAGTTTGGACTGTGATAAAAGCTCTACAGAACTCAACATGCCACTGTAACATTAGCATTAAGGTGAAAATATTTAAACATTATTGAACATTCATAAATGTTTTGTTTTGTTTGTTTATAAATTGTTTTGTGTTGACGGCTGTTGGACAAATGTTTTTTGTCAAAACCATATTGTATGTTTTAAATATTAACATGTTTAATGTTTTATTTTCTTTAAATTTTATTTAATTTTAGATTTTCTTATAATTTTTTTTTAGCGTAGCTCTATTATTTCAATTTTTTTTTTATTTTTATTCTTTGGAGAATTAGTCTAATTCTTTTAGTTTGAAAGTATTTTTTCAGAGGAGGCTCATACTTCAAGACATTCAAGTTTGGACTGTGATGTAAGCTCTACAGAACTCAACATGCCACTGTAAGATTAGCATTAAGGTGAAGTTATTTAAACATTATTGAACATTCATAAATGTTTTATTTTGTTTGTTTGTGAATTGTTTTGTCTTGACAACCATCGGACAAATGTTTTTTGTCAAAACCGTATTGTATGTTTTAAATGTTAACATGTTTAATGTTTAATTTTCTTTGAAGTTTATTTTATTTTAGATTGTCTAGCTTTGTTATTGTTGATATTGTTCTATTTTTTTTCGGACGTTTCCAAATTTTTGTTTGCATTTGTCCGACAGCTTTTTCTTCTGTGATTGTTTGATATCTGTTAACTTGATTTGTATTAGACAGACTGCTTGTGACATAGGGTGTAGGGTAAAGGGAAAGGTGAATTGACAGCCATATTCTTGAGAATATTCAGAAACCTTAAATGTGATTTGACAACAATATTCTTAAGAATAGTCCCTAAACCTTAAATTCCCATTTACCTAGCTCATGTATGGCTCCTCGTGCCACACCCTGGACAACAGTCTTGGCTGACTGTCTAAATACATGAGTGAAATTCCTTTTTTTTACTAATCAAAATGTTCATTTAAAAATGTACTGGAATTTTTTTTGAAAAGGATCTTTTGTAAATGATGATTTTTGTATTGGTTTGTTTGAAAGAAAAAATAAAATAACTTAGTATTTATACATAGAAAATATTTGAATGTACAAATTGAGTGACTGACTCTTATGGTAGACTTTTTATTGTTTTAATTATTATTATGAAAATTTTTAAAAATATTTTAAAGATTGGTAGGAAGCTTATTAAATTGTTGAACATTGTTAATAATGCTTTTTAATCACATTACATTACATTATTAATTATTAATCCTTACATTCTGCTTTTTTTTTTCTCCAGGCCATAGTGTTTTCAAAGAAGAGAAAAAAATGAAATCAGTAATTTCACAATTAAATGAATTGTATTTTCCTGGCCACTCATAATGTTTTATTGTTTTAAAAATGTATACAAATGTATTGTATAATAAATTAACAAAATGAACCATCTTTTATTTGTCATTTAATTATTTTGTATTGTATATTGCAAACGTGTGGTTTGATTACCAAAAAAATACTATTATATATATATGCACATATTTTGTAAAACACAAAAAGAAAGTTAAACAATTTTTTTCAACTTATAGCATTTTGTTAATTGGTCATCATTTTGGCATCACAAATAATTATTTAAAAAAATAACAATACATTCACAAATAAACTGGCTACTAGATCTTGTAGATCTAGATTAGATCTAGCGTATCATCTA
>JAZGLO010002164.1:0-60000 GCA_036873155.1 Biomphalaria sudanica
GGCTCATACTTCAAGACATTCAAGTTTGGACTGTGATGTGGGCTCTACATAACTCAACATGCAAGTGTGACATTAGCATTAAGGTGAAGTTATTTAAACATTATTGAACCTTCATAAATGTTTTGTTTTGTTCGTTTGTTAATTGTTTTGTCTTGACGGCCGTCAGACAAATAATTTTTGTCAAAATACGTATTGTATGTTTTAAATGTTAACATGTTTAATGTTTTATTTTCTTTGAAGTTTATTTAATTTTAGATTTAGTTATAATTTATTTTATCATAGCTCTATTATTTCAATTGTTTTTTTTAAATTTCGTCCTTTGGAGAATTGGTTTAATTCTTTTAGTTTGAAAGTATTTTTTCAGAAATAGCTCATACTTCAAGACATTCAAGTTTAGACTGTGATGTGGGCTCTACAGAAATCAACATGCCAGTGTGACATTAGCATTAAGGTGAAGTTATTTAAACATTATTGAACCTTCATAAATGTTGTTTTTTTTTTTTTTGTGAATTGTTTTGTCTTGACAGCCGTCAGACAAATGTTTTTTGTCAAAATACGTACTGTATGTTTTAAATGTTAACATGTTTAATGTTTTATTTTCTTTAAAGTTTATTTAATTTTAGATTTAGTTATAATTTTTTTTAGCGTAGCTCTATTATTTCAATTTTTTTTTTTTATTTCGTTCTTTCGAGAATTGGTCTAATTCTTTTAGTTTGAAAGTATTTTTTCAGAAAAGGCTCATACTTCAAGACATTCAAGTTTGGACTGTGATGTGGGCTCTACAGAACTCAACATGCCAGTGTGACATTAGCATTAAGGTGAAGTTATTTAAACATTATTGAACCTTCATAAATGTTTTGTTTTGTTTGTTTGTGAATTGTTTTGTTTTGACGGCCGTCAGACAAATGTTTTTTGTGAAAATACGTATTGTATGTTTTAAATGTTAACATGTTTAATGTTTTTTTTTCTTTAAAGTTTATTTAATTTTAGATTTAGTTATAATTTTTTTTATCGTAGCTCTATTATTTCAATTTTTTTTTTTTATTTCGTTCTTTAGAGAATTAGTCTAATTCTTTTAGTTTGAAAGTATTTTTTCAGAAGAGGCTCATACTTCAAGACATTCAAGTTTGGACTAAGATGTGGGCTCTACAGAACTCAACATGCCAATGTGACATTAGCAATAAGGTGAAGTTATTTAAACATTATTGAACCTTCATAAATGTTTTGTTTTGTTCGTTTGTTAATTGTTTTGTCTTGACGGCCGTCAGACAAATGTTTTTTGTCAAAATACGTATTGTATGTTTTAAATGTTAACATGTTTAATGTTTTATTTTCTTTGAAGTTTATTTAATTTTAGATTTAGTTATAATTTATTTTATCATAGCTCTATTATTTCAATTGTTTTTTTTAAATTTTGTCCTTTGGAGAATTGGTCTAATTCTTTTAGTTTGAAAGTATTTTTTCAGAAATAGCTCATACTTCAAGACATTCAAGTTTAGACTGTGATGTGAGCTCTACAGAAATCAACATGCCAGTGTGACATTAGCATTAAGGTGAAGTTATTTAAACATTATTGAACCTTCATAAATGTTTTGTTTAGTTTGTTTTGAATTGTTTTGTCTTGACGGCTGTTGGACAAATGTTTTTTGTCAAAACCATATTGTATGTTTTAAATATTAACATGTTTAATGTTTTATTTTCTTTAAAGTTTATTTAATTTTAGATTTTCTTATAATTTTTTTTTTAGCATAGCTCTATTATTTTAATTTTTTTTTAAATTTACGTTCTTTGGAGAATTAGTCTAATTCTTTTAGTTTGAAAGTATTTTTTCAGAGGATGCTCATTCTTCAAGACATTCAAGTTTGGACTAAGATGTGGCCTCTACAGAACTAAACATGCCAGTGTGACATTAGCATTAAGGTGAAGTTATTTAAACATTATTGAACCTTCATAAATGTTTTTTTTTTTTTTTTGTGAATTGTTTTGTCTTGACAGCCGTCAGACAAATGTTTTTTGTCAAAATACGTACTGTATGTTTTAAATGTTAACATGTTTAATGTTTTATTTTCTTTAAAGTTTATTTAATTTTAGATTTAGTTATAATTTTTTTTAGCGTAGCTCTATTATTTCAATTGTTTTTTTAAAATTTTGTCCTTTGGAGAATTGGTCTAATTCTTTTAGTTTGAAAGTATTTTTTCAGAAAAGGCTCATACTTCAAGACAATCAAGTTTGGACTGTGATGTAAGCTCTACAGAACTCAACAAGACACTGTAACATTAGCATTAAGGTGAAGTTATTTAAAAATTATTGAACATTCATAAATGTTTTGTTTTGTTTGTTTTTGAATTGTTTTGTCTTGACGGCTGTTGGACAAATGTTTTTTGTCAAAACCATATTGTATATTTAAATGTTAACATGTTTAATTTTTTTTTTCTTTGAAATTTATTTAATTTTAGATTTAGTTATAATTTATTTTAGCATAGCTCTATTATTTCAATTGTTTTTTTTAAATTTCGTCCTTTGGAGAATTGGTCTAATTCTTTTAGTTTGAAAGTATTTTTTCAGAAAAGGCTCATACTTCAATACATTTAAGTTTGGACTGTGATGTGGGCTCTACAGAAATCAACATGCCAGTGTGACATTAGCATTAAGGTGAAGTTATTTAAACATTATTGAACCTTCATAAATGTTTTTTTTTTTTTTTTTGTGAATTGTTTTGTCTTGACGGCTGTTGGACAAATGTTTTTTGTCAAAACCATATTGTATGTTTTAAATATTAACATGTTCAATGTTTTATTTTCTTTAAAGTTTATTTAATTTTAGATTTTCTTATAATTTTTTTTTAGCATAGCTCTATTATTTCATTTTTTTTTTAAATTTACGTTCTTTGGAGAATTAGTCTAATTCTTTTAGTTTGATAGTATTTTTTCAGAGGATGCTCATTCTTCAAGACATTCAAGTTTGGACTGTGATGTAAGCTCTACAGAACTCAACAAGACACTGTAACATTAGCATTAAGGTGAAGTTATTTAAAAATTATTGAACATTCATAAATGTTTTGTTTTGTTTGTTTTTGAATTGTTTTGTCTTGACAGCTGTTGGACAAATGTTTTTTGTCAAAACCATATTGTATAATTTAAATATTAACAAGTTTAATGTTTTATTTTCTTTAAAGTTTATTTAATTTTAGATTTTCTTATATTTTTTTTTAGCGTAGCTCTATTATTTCAATTTTTTTATTTATTTCGTTCTTTTCAGAATTATTCTAATTCTTTTAGTTTGAAAGTATTTTTTCAGAAGAGGCTCATACTTCAAGACATTCAAGTTTGGACTGTGATGTGGGCTCTACATAACTCAACATGCAAGTGTGACATTAGAATTAAGGTGAAGTTATTTAAACATTATTGAACCTTCATAAATGTTTTGTTTTGTTCGTTTGTTAATTGTTTTCTCTTGAGGGCTGTCAGACAAATGTTTTTTGTCAAAATACGTATTGTATGTTTTAAATGTTAACATGTTTAATGTTTTATTTTCTTTGAAGTTTATTTAATTTTAGATTTAGTTATAATTTATTTTATCATAGCTCTATTATTTCAATTGTTTTTTTTAAATTTTGTCCTTTGGAGAATTGGTCTAATTCTTTTAGTTTGAAAGTATTTTTTCAGAAATAACTCATACTTCAAGACATTCAAGTTTAGACTGTGATGTGGGCTCTACAGAAATCAACATGCCAGTGTGACATTAGCATTAAGGTGAAGTTATTTAAACATTATTGAACCTTCATAAATGTTTTGTTTAGTTTGTTTTGAATTGTTTTGTCTTGACGGCTGTTGGACAAATGTTTTTTGTCAAAACCATATTGTATGTTTTAAATATTAACATGTTTAATGTTTTATTTTCTTTAAAGTTTATTTAATTTTAGATTTTCTTATAATTTTTTTTTAGCATAGCTCTATTATTTCAATTTTTTTTTTAAATTTCGTTCTTTCGAGAATTGGTCTTATTCTTTTAGTTTGAAAGTATTTTTTCAGAAAAGGCTCATACTTCAAGACATTCAAGTTTGGACTAAGATGTGGGCTCTACAGAACTCATTATGCCAGTGTGACATTAGCATTAAGGTGAAGTTATTTAAACATTATTGAACCTTCATAAATGTTTTGTTTTGTTCGTTTGTGAATTGTTTTGTCTTGACGGCCGTCAGACAAATGTTTTTTGTCAAAATATGTATAGTATGTTTTAAATGTTAACATGTTTAATGTTTTATTTTTTTTTTGAAGTTTATTTAATTTTAGATTTAGTTATAATTTATTTTAGCATAGCTCTAATATTTCAATTGTTTGTTTTTTTTATTTCGTCATTTGGAGAATTGGTCTAATTCTTTTAGTTTGAAAGTATTTTTTCAGAAGAGGCTCATACTTCAAGACATTCAAGTTTGGACTAAGATGTTGGTTCTACAGAACTCAACATGCCAGTGTGACATTAGCAATAAGGTGAAGTTATTTAAACATTATTGAACCTTCATAAATATATTTGTTTTGTTCGTTTGTAAATTGTTTTGTCTTGACGGCCGTCAGACAAAAGTTTTTTGTCAAAATACGCATTGTATGTTTTAAATGTTAACATGTTTAATGTTTTATTTTCTTTAAAGTTTATTTAATTTTAGATTTAGTTATAATTTTTTTAGCGTAGCTCTATTATTTTAATTTTTTTTTTTTCGTTCTTTGGAGAATTAGTCTAATTCTTTTAGTTTGAAAGTGATTTTTCAGAAGAGGCTCATACTTCAAGACATTCAAGTTTGGACTACGATGTGGGCTCTACAGAACTCAACATGCCTGTGTGACATTAGCATTGAGGTGAAGTTATTTAAACATTATTGAACCTTCATAAATGTTTTGTTTTGTTTGTTTGTGAATTGTTTTGTTTTGACGGCCGTCAGACAAATGTTTTTTGACAAAATACGTATTGTATGTTTTAAATGTTAACATGTTTAATGTTTTATTTTCTTTAAAGTTTATTTAATTTTAGATTTAGTTATAATTTTTTTTATCGTAGCTCTATTATTTCAATTTTTTTTTTTTATTTCGTTCTTTAGAGAATTAGTCTAATTCTTTTAGTTTGAAAGTATTTTTTCAGAAGAGGCTCATACTTCAAGACATTCAAGTTTGGACTAAGATGTGGGCTCTACAGAACTCAACATGCCAATGTGACATTAGCAATAAGGTGAAGTTATTTAAACATTATTGAACCTTCATAAATGTTTTGTTTTGTTCGTTTGTGAATTGTTTTGTCTTGATGGCCGTCAGACAAATGTTTTTTGTCAAAATACGTATTGTATATTTTAAATGTTAACATGTTTAATGTTTTATTTTCTTTAAAGTTTATTTAATTTTAGATATAGCTTTTTTTTTTTTTAGCGTAGCTCTATTATTTCAATTTTTTTTTTAAATTTCGTTCTTTGGAGAATTAGTCTAATTTTTTTAGTTTGAAAGTATTTTTTCAGAAGAGGCTCATACTTCAAGACATTCAAGTTTGGACTAAGATGTGGGCTCTACAGAACTCAACATGCCTGTGTGACATTAGCATTGAGGTGAAGTTATTTAAACATTATTGAAAATTCATAAATATATTTGTTTTGTTCGTTTGTGAATTGTTTTGTCTTGATGGCCGTCAGACAAATGTTTTTTGTCAAAATACGTATTGTATGTTTTAAATGTTAACATGTTTAATTTTTTTTTTTCTTTGAAATTTATTTAATTTTAGATTTAGTTATAATTTATTTTAGCATAGCTCTATTATTTCAATTGTTTTTTTTAAATTTCGTCCTTTGGAGAATTGGTCTAATTCTTTTAGTTTGAAAGTATTTTTTCAGAAAAGGCTCATACTTCAATACATTTAAGTTTGGACTGTGATGTGGGCTCTACAGAAATCAACATGCCAGTGTGACATTAGCATTAAGGTGAAGTTATTTAAACATTATTGAACCTTCATAAATGTTTTTTTTTTTTTTTTTGTGAATTGTTTTGTCTTGACGGCTGTTGGACAAATGTTTTTTGTCAAAACCATATTGTATGTTTTAAATATTAACATGTTCAATGTTTTATTTTCTTTAAAGTTTATTTAATTTTAGATTTTCTTATAATTTTTTTTTAGCATAGCTCTATTATTTCATTTTTTTTTTAAATTTACGTTCTTTGGAGAATTAGTCTAATTCTTTTAGTTTGATAGTATTTTTTCAGAGGATGCTCATTCTTCAAGACATTCAAGTTTGGACTGTGATGTAAGCTCTACAGAACTCAACAAGACACTGTAACATTAGCATTAAGGTGAAGTTATTTAAAAATTATTGAACATTCATAAATGTTTTGTTTTGTTTGTTTTTGAATTGTTTTGTCTTGACAGCTGTTGGACAAATGTTTTTTGTCAAAACCATATTGTATAATTTAAATATTAACAAGTTTAATGTTTTATTTTCTTTAAAGTTTATTTAATTTTAGATTTTCTTATATTTTTTTTTAGCGTAGCTCTATTATTTCAATTTTTTTATTTATTTCGTTCTTTTCAGAATTATTCTAATTCTTTTAGTTTGAAAGTATTTTTTCAGAAGAGGCTCATACTTCAAGACATTCAAGTTTGGACTGTGATGTGGGCTCTACATAACTCAACATGCAAGTGTGACATTAGAATTAAGGTGAAGTTATTTAAACATTATTGAACCTTCATAAATGTTTTGTTTTGTTCGTTTGTTAATTGTTTTCTCTTGAGGGCCGTCAGACAAATGTTTTTTGTCAAAATACGTATTGTATGTTTTAAATGTTAACATGTTTAATGTTTTATTTTCTTTAAAGTTTATTTAATTTTAGATTTAGTTATAATTTATTTTATCATAGCTCTATTATTTCAATTGTTTTTTTTAAATTTTGTCCTTTGGAGAATTGGTCTAATTCTTTTAGTTTGAAAGTATTTTTTCAGAAATAACTCATACTTCAAGACATTCAAGTTTAGACTGTGATGTGGGCTCTACAGAAATCAACATGCCAGTGTGACATTAGCATTAAGGTGAAGTTATTTAAACATTATTGAACCTTCATAAATGTTTTGTTTAGTTTGTTTTAAATTGTTTTGTCTTGACGGCTGTTGGACAAATGTTTTTTATCAAAACCATATTGTATGTTTTAAATATTAACATGTTTAATGTTTTATTTTCTTTAAAGTTTATTTAATTTTAGATTTTCTTATAATTTTTTTTTAGCATAGCTCTATTATTTCAATTTTTTTTTTAAATTTCGTTCTTTCGAGAATTGGTCTTATTCTTTTAGTTTGAAAGTATTTTTTCAGAAAAGGCTCATACTTCAAGACATTCAAGTTTGGACTAAGATGTGGGCTCTACAGAACTCATTATGCCAGTGTGACATTAGCATTAAGGTGAAGTTATTTAAACATTATTGAACCTTCATAAATGTTTTGTTTTGTTCGTTTGTGAATTGTTTTGTCTTGACGGCCGTCAGACAAATGTTTTTTGTCAAAATATGTATAGTATGTTTTAAATGTTAACATGTTTAATGTTTTATTTTTTTTTTGAAGTTTATTTAATTTTAGATTTAGTTATAATTTATTTTAGCATAGCTCTAATATTTCAATTGTTTGTTTTTTTTATTTCGTCATTTGGAGAATTGGTCTAATTCTTTTAGTTTGAAAGTATTTTTTCAGAAGAGGCTCATACTTCAAGACATTCAAGTTTGGACTAAGATGTTGGTTCTACAGAACTCAACATGCCAGTGTGACATTAGCAATAAGGTGAAGTTATTTAAACATTATTGAACCTTCATAAATATATTTGTTTTGTTCGTTTGTAAATTGTTTTGTCTTGACGGCCGTCAGACAAAAGTTTTTTGTCAAAATACGCATTGTATGTTTTAAATGTTAACATGTTTAATGTTTTATTTTCTTTAAAGTTTATTTAATTTTAGATTTAGTTATAATTTTTTTAGCGTAGCTCTATTATTTCAATTTTTTTTTTTTTCGTTCTTTGGAGAATTAGTCTAATTCTTTTAGTTTGAAAGTGATTTTTCAGAAGAGGCTCATACTTCAAGACATTCAAGTTTGGACTACGATGTGGGCTCTACAGAACTCAACATGCCTGTGTGACATTAGCATTGAGGTGAAGTTATTTAAACATTATTGAACCTTCATAAATATATTTGTTTTGTTCGTTTGTAAATTGTTTTGTCTTGACGGTCGTCAGACAAATGTTTTTTGTCAAAATACGTATTGTATGTTTTAAATGTTAACATGTTTAATGTTTTATTTTCTTTGAAGTTTATTTAATTTTAGATTTAGTTATAATTTATTTTATCATAGCTCTATTATTTCAATTGTTTTTTTTAAATTTCGTCCTTTGGAGAATTGGTTTAATTCTTTTAGTTTGAAAGTATTTTTTCAGAAATAGCTCATACTTCAAGACAATCAAGTTTAGACTGTGATGTGGGCTCTACAGAAATCAACATGCCAGTGTGACATTAGCATTAAGGTGAAGTTATTTAAACATTATTGAACCTTCATAAATGTTTTGTTTAGTTTGTTTTGAATTGTTTTGTCTTGACGGCTGTTGGACAAATGTTTTTTGTCAAAACCATATTGTATGTTTTAAATATTATTATGTTTAATGTTTTATTTTCTTTAAAGTTAATTTAATTTTAGATTTTCTTATAATTTTTTTTTTAGCATAGCTCTATTATTTCAATTTTTTTTTAAATTTACGTTCTTTGGAGAATTAGTCTAATTCTTTTAGTTTGAAAGTATTTTTTCAGAGGATGCTCATTCTTCAAGACATTCAAGTTTGGACTAAGATGTGGCCTCTACAGAACTAAACATGCCAGTGTGACATTAGCATTAAGGTGAAGTTTTTTAAACATTATTGAACCTTCATAAATGTTTTTTTTTTTTTTTTTGTGAATTGTTTTGTCTTGACAGCCGTCAGACAAATGTTTTTTGTCAAAATACGTACTGTATGTTTTAAATGTTAACATGTTTAATGTTTTATTTTCTTTAAAGTTTATTTAATTTTAGATTTAGTTATAATTTTTTTTAGCGTAGCTCTATTATTTCAATTTTTTTTTAAATTTACGTTCTTTGGAGAATTAGTCTTATTCTTTTAGTTTGAAAGTATTTTTTCAGAGGAGGCTCATACTTCAAGACATTTAAGTTTGGACTAAGATGTGGGCTCTACAGAACTCATTATGCCAGTGTGACATTAGCATTAAGGTGAAGTTATTTAAACATTATTGAACCTTTATAAATGTTTTGTTTTGTTCGTTTGTGAATTGTTTTGTCTTGACGGCCATCAGACAAATGTTTTTTGTCAAAATACGTATTGTATGTTTTAAATGTTAACATGTTTAATGTTTTCTTTTCTTTAAAGTTTATTTAATTTTAGATTCAGTTATAATTTTTTTTAGCGTAGCTCTATTATTTCAATTTTTTTTTTTTTCGTTCTTTGGAGAATTAGTCTAATTCTTTTAGTTTGAAAGTATTTTTTCAGAAAAGGCTCATACTTCAAGACATTCAAGTTTGGACTACGATGTGGGCTCTACAGAACTCAACATGCCTGTGTGACATTAGCATTGAGGTGAAGTTATTTAAACATTATTGAACATTCATAAATGTTTTGTTTTGTTCGTTTTTGAATTGTTTTGTCTTGACGGCCGTCAGACAAATGTTTTTTGACAAAATACGTATTGTATATTTTAAATGTTAACATGTTTAATGTTTTATTTTCTTTGAAGTTTATTTAATTTTAGATTTAGTTATAATTTATTTTAGCATAGCTCTATTATTTCAATTGTTTTTTTTTTATTTCGTCCTTTGGAGAATTTGTCTAATTCTTTTAGTTTGAAAGTATTTTTTCAGAAAAGGCTCATACTTCAATACATTCAAGTTTGGACTGTGATGTGGGCTCTACAGAAATCAACATGCCAGTTTGACATTAGCATTAAGGTGAAGTTATTTAAACATTATTGAACCTTCATAAATGTTTTGTTTTGTTCGTTTGCGAATTGTTTTGTCTTGATGGCCGTCAGACAAAAGTTTTTTGTCAAAATACGCATTGTATGTTTTAAATGTTAACATGTTTAATGTTTTATTTTCTTTAAAGTTTATTTAATTTTAGATATAGTTATAATTTTTTTAGCGTAGCTCTATTATTTCAATATTTTTTTTTTTCGTTCTTTGGAGAATTAGTCTAATTCTTTTAGTTTGAAAGTGATTTTTCAGAAGAGGCTCATACTTCAAGACATTCAAGTTTGGACTACGATGTGGGCTCTACAGAACTCAACATGCCTGTGTGACATTAGCATTGAGGTGAAGTTATTTAAACATTATTGAACCTTCATAAATATATTTGTTTTGTTCGTTTGTAAATTGTTTTGTCTTGACGGTCGTCAGACAAATGTTTTTTGTCAAAATACGTATTGTATGTTTTAAATGTTAACATGTTTAATGTTTTATTTTCTTTGAAGTTTATTTAATTTTAGATTTAGTTATAATTTATTTTATCATAGCTCTATTATTTCAATTGTTTTTTTTAAATTTCGTCCTTTGGAGAATTGGTTTAATTCTTTTAGTTTGAAAGTATTTTTTCAGAAATAGCTCATACTTCAAGACATTCAAGTTTAGACTGTGATGTGGGCTCTACAGAAATCAACATGCCAGTGTGACATTAGCATTAAGGTGAAGTTATTTAAACATTATTGAACCTTCATAAATGTTTTGTTTAGTTTGTTTTGAATTGTTTTGTCTTGACGGCTGTTGGACAAATGTTTTTTGTCAAAACCATATTGTATGTGTGAGCTTGCGCTCCCTGAGCTAGTTTTATATATATTTTTGTGTATTCTATTTTTTTATAGGCTAGTGCCAAATGTATTATTTGTACTTCCGCTTTTTGTGTAAGTTAGGGTGGGGTGTATAAAAAATTCGCCACGCTGTTTTAAAAACAGTCCAGTGTACAGTTGACCAGTGGTCAGTATAGTATGTCTGTGTGACAGCCGAAGATCTTTGTGGTCTGTCGTGTACTTATTTTTATTCCTGTACCTGGAACGGTCTGTAAGTTTGCTATTGTTACTGCTTTTAGCTGCATAAAGTAACTGCTGTTTTAACTGTTGATTTTAACTGTTCTAGCCAGGCTGCTGTTGTAGATTTAATTTGTTTCTGTAGGTAATACTAGTGTAGTGTTGCCTTAGAGTTCTATTAGTAAACTTAGTTATAGACTGTTTCTGTTCTTAGTGAATAGATCTACAAATACTATAGTAAGGTACTAACTAAGGTGTCCTTTTTAGTTTTAGTTATGAGTTGGTTGTAGTAGTAGAATGTTGTAGATCTAGACTAGTTTATTGTAGTTTGTTAGTGTAGATCTAGGTCTAGACTAGTGTATTAGTTTTAGTGATTTAGTTAGATAGTTGGGTTGATCAGTTTGTGTTAGTAGTTGGTTAGTTTGTTAGTGTTTGTAGTGGTGTAGATTTAGAGGGTTTTAGTTAGTTGATGGGTTCAGTAGTAGTGGTTAGTCAAGTTAGTGTATATATTATATTTTATTATTGATTCCTTTATTATATGTAAATAAAGTTTCGTTTGTTTATTTATCCTAACTAAAGTTTCGTTATCTTGTTTTCCTTTAGTTTAGGTTAGTTATAGCTAGTTGTCTGGTTACTTAGGCGACTCTAGCCCCTTGGTCACCATACCGAGGTGCACAGATTGAGCCAACCCAGTAGTGCTAACATCTGCCTACTGTTGGTAAATTTTAATGTTGAGCAGTAAGAATAGGTATCTCCCACTCGCGCCTGCCTGACCTGCTCACATTTTTGGTGTCAGAAGTGGGGATCTGTGCTTGAGTGACCAGACTTATATTTTTTATTGGTATAGATTAGGTTTGCGTAGAAGTTTAGGCATTGATAGGCGGTGAAGATAGTGTTAGTTTAGTTGTTTTTTTTGGTATTGTTATTGAGAGGTTATTAGGCTTTAGTTTTGTTGAGTAGTTACGTAGATGAACAGCGAGGCAACAGCAGCAGCAAGAATGCAGCCGTCTCAGACAGTGATTGTGGTGCCAAGGACAGAGATGAGTATCCGGCGCTTCCATGGCGATGGTCCTGCCAGGGAAGTTGAAGAGTTCCTTCAAAGTGTTGATAGAGCCTGGAAGTCTCAACACATGGTACATCGAGAGGAAAAATGTGACTTCCTCTTTGCACATCTAGGTGAGGCAGTGAAGGCCGAACTTAGGTGTCACCATCAGACAACAAGGGCATGTCCAGATGCCCTGATACAAGTTCTACGCTCCACTTATGGAGAAAGGCGGAGCATCAACTTTCTCATTGGGCAGCTGTTCAGAATAAGCCAGCACCCGAATGAGTCTGTCCGCACCTACTCACACCGTCTCCTTCAGGCATTCGAAGCACTCACTGACAGGCAGAGAGCTCTATCGGAAACTCCTTTCAGCGAGTCTATCCTGAGGGACCAGTTCGTAGAAAACCTCAGTGACAGGACCCTAAGAAGAGACCTGCGAGAGAGACTACTTGATAGGCCAGAAACCGAATTCCTCGCATTAAGAGACATGGCCATTAGGTGGGCACAGGATGAGGATGTCGCACCGCAAGTCAATCTCACATGCAGTGAGATAAAGATTGAAGGTCAGCTAGCTACTCTCTCCAAGCAAGTGGAGGAGCTTGCAGCCCAGATTGTGCGCCTACAACTTTCGGGGCCACAGAACTCTAACTGTCCCCACTGCAACCACCATCAACCTGATCAAATTAGCGGTAGTGTGAGACAGATTGCCTCACAACCAAAGCGCACCCTTAGCCAGAGGAGGCCTTTGATGAAGAACAGGAAATGCTACACATGTGGAAAACATGGCCATCTTGCAAGAAATTGCAGGCTGAAGAACATGTTCCAAGGCCAACAAGGGAAACGTGGGAACCGAGATAATCGTCAACACCACAGACGCAACTGCTCTAACTGTGGAAGCCGGGACCACTTTACCCGGGCTTGCCCTAATGTCACTGCAGCAGTGAGTCACGTTCAGGTTGCCTCAGTGGAACAACCACAGGCAGTACAACTTATACCTGCCCCCAAGTCAGCAGAATTGTCAGTTGATGTGCCACTGAATCCTAGAGGATCCAACACTGCAGTGGTCCACACAAGCCAACCCGCAGTGGCAGAAATGTTGTCAATGCATGCAGAAGTAGCCTCAGCTGATGCTACCCAAAACCATACGGAGGGTGATAGGGAAACACACACCTTCTTAGATTTGCGTCAGCCTGAATCCTCCCTTAATTCTCAGGATGATTCAGAAGGCCGTAGGAAAAGGAACAACCTTCTGAACATTGGATGCAGAGTTCTTGTCGAACAGAGAGTCAGAGGCCAAGGCAGAATGTTCATGCAGTATGAACCCTCGTGTTTTGTAATTACTGCAGTACCCAAGTATGCTTCTGGGTGGTACATCGTAGAAGCAGAAGATGGGAGTACTTACAGATATGTACGAGAGGAGGAAATGAAGTTTGTTTCCTCCCCTTACTAGCATAATTCTTGCATTTGTAATTTTTTTATTTTAATATGTTGATTGCATTTCTATTTATCAAGATGTATTAGTTTGTAGTGACTCTATGAGTACATGTTATCTACATGTTTTTGAAAAGCTTTTTTAAAGCTTAGTAGTTGCTATACCTATTTGAGAATGTACAGAATCAATAGTACTTTTTTTGTGTTTTAGCTGATGTAGTATATTCTTTTTTTTCTTTTGTCCTTTGAAAGCAATGTAATTTAAGTCATGTCATGGAGCTGTAATATTTTTGTGTCAAATAGATTTTAGTGTGTATTTTCTTTGATGGTAGAATATGTCAGCAGCTCATATGTAATGCATTTTAAGTAATTTGTTATTATCTTGTTTTGCGGGGACGCAAAAATTTAAGGCGGGATGAATGTGAGCTTGCGCTCCCTGAGCTAGTTTTATATATATTTTTGTGTATTCTATTTTTTTATAGGCTAGTGCCAAATGTATTATTTGTACTTCCGCTTTTTGTGTAAGTTAGGGTGGGGTGTATAAAAAATTCGCCACGCTGTTTTAAAAACAGTCCAGTGTACAGTTGACCAGTGGTCAGTATAGTATGTCTGTGTGACAGCCGAAGATCTTTGTGGTCTGTCGTGTACTTATTTTTATTCCTGTACCTGGAACGGTCTGTAAGTTTGCTATTGTTACTGCTTTTAGCTGCATAAAGTAACTGCTGTTTTAACTGTTGATTTTAACTGTTCTAGCCAGGCTGCTGTTGTAGATTTAATTTGTTTCTGTAGGTAATACTAGTGTAGTGTTGCCTTAGAGTTCTATTAGTAAACTTAGTTATAGACTGTTTCTGTTCTTAGTGAATAGATCTACAAATACTATAGTAAGGTACTAACTAAGGTGTCCTTTTTAGTTTTAGTTATGAGTTGGTTGTAGTAGTAGAATATTGTAGATCTAGACTAGTTTATTGTAGTTTGTTAGTGTAGATCTAGGTCTAGACTAGTGTATTAGTTTTAGTGATTTAGTTAGATAGTTGGGTTGATCAGTTTGTGTTAGTAGTTGGTTAGTTTGTTAGTGTTTGTAGTGGTGTAGATTTAGAGGGTTTTAGTTAGTTGATGGGTTCAGTCGTGGTGGTTAGTCAAGTTAGTGTATATATTATATTTTATTATTGATTTATTTTTGCATATTATATGTAAATAAAGTTTCGTTTGTTTATTTATCCTAACTAAAGTTTCGTTATCTTGTTTTCCTTTAGTTTAGGTTAGTTATAGCTAGTTGTCTGGTTACTTAGGCGACTCTAGCCCCTTGGTCACCATACTGAGGTGCACAGATTGAGCCCACCCAGTAGCGCTAACATCTGCCTACTGTTGGTAAATTTTAATGTTGAGCAGTAAGAATAGGTGTCTCTCCACTCGCGCCTGCCTGACCTGCTCACATATGTTTTAAATATTATTATGTTTAATGTTTTATTTTCTTTAAAGTTTATTTAATTTTAGATTTTCTTATAATTTTTTTTTTAGCATAGCTCTATTATTTCAATTTTTTTTTAAATTTACGTTCTTTGGAGAATTAGTCTAATTCTTTTAGTTTGAAAGTATTTTTTCAGAGGATGCTCATTCTTCAAGACATTCAAGTTTGGACTAAGATGTGGCCTCTACAGAACTAAACATGCCAGTGTGACATTAGCATTAAGGTGAAGTTATTTAAACATTATTGAACCTTTATAAATGTTTTGTTTTGTTCGTTTGTGAATTGTTTTGTCTTGACGGCCATCAGACAAATGTTTTTTGTCAAAATACGTATTGTATGTTTTAAATGTTAACATGTTTAATGTTTTCTTTTCTTTAAAGTTTATTTAATTTTAGATTCAGTTATAATTTTTTTTAGCGTAGCTCTATTATTTCAATTTTTTTTTTTTTCGTTCTTTGGAGAATTAGTCTAATTATTTTAGTTTGAAAGTATTTTTTCAGAACAGGCTCATACTTCAAGATATTCAAGTTTGGACTACGATGTGGGCTCTACAGAACTCAACATGCCTGTGTGACATTAGCATTGAGGTGAAGTTATTTAAACATTATTGAACCTTCATAAATGTTTTGTTTTGTTCGTTTTTGAATTGTTTTGTCTTGACGGCCGTCAGACAAATGTTTTTTGACAAAATACGTATTGTATATTTTAAATGTTAACATGTTTAATGTTTTATTTTCTTTGAAGTTTATTTAATTTTAGATTTAGTTATAATTTATTTTAGCATAGCTCTATTATTTCAATTGTTTTTTTTTTATTTCGTCCTTTGGAGAATTTGTCTAATTCTTTTAGTTTGAAAGTATTTTTTCAGAAAAGGCTCATACTTCAATACTTTCAAGTTTGGACTGTGATGTGGGCTCTACAGAAATCAACATGCCAGTTTGACATTAGCATTAAGGTGAAGTTATTTAAACATTATTGAACCTTCATAAATGTTTTGTTTAGTTTGTTTTGAATTGTTTTGTCTTGACGGCTGTTGGACAAATGTTTTTTGTCAAAACCATATTGTATGTTTTAAATATTAACATGTTTAATGTTTTATTTTCTTTAAAGTTTATTTAATTTTAGATTTTCTTATAATTTTTTTTAGCGTAGCTCTATTATTTCAATTTTTTTTTTTTTTTTATTCTTTGGAGAATTAGTCTAATTCTTTTAGTTTGAAAGTATTTTTTCAGAGGAGGCTCATACTTCAAGACATTCAAGTTTGGACTGTGATGTAAGCTCTACAGAACTCAACATGCCACTGTAACATTAGCATTAAGGTGAAGTTATTTAAACATTATTGAACATTCATAAATGTTTTATTTTGTTTGTTTGTGAATTGTTTTGTCTTGACAACCATCGGACAAATGTTTTTTGTCAAAACCGTATTGTATGTTTTAAATGTTAACATGTTTAATGTTTAATTTTCTTTGAAGTTTATTTAATTTTAGATTGTCTAGCTTTGTTATTGTTGATATTGTTCTATTTGTTTTTGGACGTTTCCAAATTTTTGTTTGCATTTGTCCGACAGACTGTTTTTTTTCTTCTGTGATTGTTTGATATCTGTTAACTTGATTTGTATTAGACAGACTGCTTGTGACATAGGGTGTAGGGTAAAGGGAAAGGTGAATTGACAGCCATATTCTTGAGAATATTTAGAAACCTTAAATGTGATTTGACAACAATATTCTTAAGAATAGTCCTAAACCTTAAATTCCCATTTACCTAGCTCATGTATGGCTCCTCGTGCCACACCCTGGACAACAGTCTTGGCTGACTGTCTAAATACATGAGTGAAATTCCTTTTTTTACTAATCAAAATGTTCATTTAAAAATGTACTGGAATTTTTTTTGAAAAGGATCTTTTGTAAATGATGATTTTTGTATTGGTTTGTTTGAAAGAAAAAATAAAATAACTTACTATTTATACATAGAAAATGTTTGAATGTACAAATTGAGTGACTGACTCTTATGGTAGACTTTTTATTGTTTTAATTATTATTATGAAAATTTTTTTAAATATTTTAAAGATTGGTAGGAAGCTTATTAAATTGTTGAACATTGTTAATAATGCTTTTTAATCACATTACATTACATTATTAATTATTAATCCTTACATTCTGCTTTTTTTTTTCTCCAGGCCATAGCGTTTTCAAAGAAGAGAAAAAAATGAAATCAGTAATTTCACAATTAAATGAATTGTTTTTTCCTGGCCGCTCATAATGTTTTATTGTTTTAAAAATGTATACAAATGTATTGTATATTAAATTAACAAAATGAACCATCTTTTATTTGTCATTTAATTATTTTGTATTGTATATTGCAAACGTGTGGTTTGATTACCAAAAAAATACTATTATATATATATGCACATATTTTGTAAAACACAAAAAGAAAGTTAAACAATTTTTTTCAACTTATATCATTTTATTAATTGGTCATCGTTTTGGCATCACAAATAATTATTTAAAAAAATAACAATACATTCACAAATAAACTGGCTACTAGATCTTGTAGATCTAGATTAGATCTAGCGTATCATCTAGCTAGTTTAGAGGCATTTTACGTCTCGAGAGACGATCTTTTCCCTTTGCAACTTCTTGTGTGACTAAAGAGGCCAATCCTTGATACACAGCTGCGATCGCAGGTTGGGCATATATAATCACCAGGCGCCGTTGCATTTTCACCCTTCTTTCTGCTTCTGTTGTGTATGGCATCTGCAATCTTTGACCCTTCCTTTATGCTCTCTCTCCATGAGGATCTGTCCAGTGCCACCTCTTCCCAGTTGCCAGTGTCGATTTTGAAGAGCTTCATGTCGCGTTTGCATACATCCGTATAACGTAAAAGTGGGCGACCAGCGGCTCTCCTGCCTTCTATCAGATCGCCATACAGGATGTCCTGTGGAAGTCGACCTTCTGGCATTCTACGAACGTGGCCAAGCCAGCCAAGGCGTCTGCTGCTGATAACAGAGCGGATGTCCTGGCACCCTGCTCTTTGTAGCACTTCCTTATTGGTTATCTTATCTTGCCACCTTATTTTAAAGATCCGCCTTAGGCATCGGAGGTGGAAAACATTCAGCTTTTTTTCCTGCCATGAGTAGGTTGACCATGTTTCACTTCCGTACAGCAAGGTGCTCAACACACAGGTCCGGTAGACTAGGGCTTTAGTACTGTTAGTCAGCAATATGTTGTCCCAGACTCTTTTCTGCAGCCGTGACATGGTGGCCATTGCCTTGGCTATCCTGTTGTTTATGTCTTTATCCAGTAGAGTGTTGTTGGATATGATGGAGCCAAGGTAACAAAAGTGATCAACAATTTCTAGTGGTTGGCCATTAATGCTTACTTGAGGTGCAGTGTTTGTGTTTTGGACAAGTATCTTAGTCTTGCTTTGACTGATGTTTAAGCCGAACTTCTGGCAAGCAGCAGATAATTTGTCAACCAGGCACTGTAGCTGAATATCAGAATCAGCCACAATAGCTGCATCATCAGCATACAGAAGTTCCCTGACGAGTAGCTTCTTAACCTTGGTTTTTGCCCGCAGCCTTGAAACATTAAATAGTTTTCCAGAGGATCTTGTATGGAGAAACACACCTTCGTTTATGTCGTTGTACGCATAATGCAGTAGACAGGAGAAGAATATGCCAAACAGAGTAGGTGCGAGCACACATCCCTGCTTGACACCACTGCAAACCTCAAAAGGTGCTGATTGGGCTCCATTGAATTTGACAGTGCATTTAGTTTCCTTGTGAAAACACTCAATGAACTGTAGTAGTTTGGGAGGGCAACCTATTTTCCTCAGGAGTTTGAAAAGGCCACTTCTGCTGACCATGTCAAAAGCTTTAGTCAGATCAACAAAAACGATGTAAAGGGGTCTGTCTCTCTCTCTGAATTTCTCCTGCAGTAGTCGTAGAGAAGATATCATGTCTACAGTGGATCTACCACTCCTGAATCCACACTGAGACTCTGGGTAGACTCTAGAAGCTATCACTTGCAGCCTAGATAGTGCCACTCTAGCAAAGATCTTGCCCACTATACTGAGGAGAGAGATACCCCTGTAATTGTTGCAGTCACTCCGATCCCCTTTGTTCTTGTATATTGTGACTATAGTTGCGTCACGCATGTCCTGTGGGACATGACCTGTTTCCCAACAGCGGCAGAGGAGAATATAGAGTTCAGGGAGCAGGAGTGATTCGTTGACTTTCACTACTTCCACTGGGATACCATCACTCCCAGGAGATTTTCTATTTTTTATGCAGTTAATTGCTTTTTTAAGGTCACTGAGGCTCGGAAGATCATCTAGGCATTCCAGTACTGGAAGATCTGGTAGAGAAGCCAGGGCGACATCGTCTACTGTGTTCTGTGTGGCATAGACTTCGAGGTAGTGTTCTGTCCAACGTTCTAGCTGCTTGGTTTGATCTGTAATTTTTTCTCCTGATTTGGATAGAAGGGGGGCAGGCTTAGACACTGTTGGACCCAGGGCCGCTTTAATGCCATCAAATAGAGCTTTGCTATTTCCTGAGTGGAGACTGTCTTGGATTCTGTTGCAGGTATCCCTCCAAAAGTTGTTAGCACATTTTCTAGCCATTTGTTTCGCCTCTTTATTAGCACTTTTGAAGGCCTCCAAAGATCTTGGACTTGGCTTTGTCTTGAGAGCGAGGTGTGCAGATCGCTTTTTCTCGATGCAAGGTTCCATTTGTGCTAGATTCGCCTCAAACCAGTCTACATTTTTGTGTTTTTGAGGCCCAAAGGCGGTGATTGCCGAACTGTAGATTACATCTCTTAATTTCTCCCATCTGATAGAGATGTCTTCTTCATTACTTAACGAGGGGATTGAACTATTCAAAAGCTCGCCAAAGAGTGCACACTTCTCTGGGTCACCTACATGGTTGACGTTAATTCGCCTAGTTCTGGGTTGAGTGGAAGTATAAGCCTTCTTGAGAAGTAGTTTGATTTTGCTTAGCACTAGTGAATGGTCTGAGTTGCAGTCCGCACTATGGTATGAACGGGTGTGGATGACACTTTTCAGATCCATCCTTCGGGTGATGCAGAGGTCAAGCTGGTGCCACCTTTTTGAGCGTGGGTGCTGCCAAGAGACTTTATGGCGTTCCTTGCCAGAGAAGAATGTATTTGTTACACACAGTTCATGAGAGCTACAAAACTCGAGTAGCCTTTGGCCATTGTCATTGATTTTGCCAACACCATGAGGTCCCAAGCATTGTGGCCATGCATCATTTCCACCACCAACACGGGCATTAAGGTCTCCATTTATATAGAGGTCCTCGGATTTTGGAATACTTTTAATTACGTCCTCTAGAGCTTGATAGAATCTGTCTTTGTCCTCTTCCGGTGCAGCAAGGGTTGGTGAGTAAGCACAGATTATATTAACTTTGCCTTGCGGTGATGCAAATTTCATGTGTGATACTCTTTCATTGCTTTATATATTTAAAAATCTAATTTTAAATCAATTCATCAGACTTAATCCCCTTAACATAAGCCATGAAAGTATCCTTAAGCCTATACATAAGTTTGCACTCGTTAATCTTCTTTCACCTTAGACTGCAATTAATTATTCATTACATCACAAATATATAGGCCACTTTACACAATAAAAGGATGGCTGCCTGGTCGTGCGGTTTGCGCGCTGGACGGTCGTTTGGATTCATCGATTGGCCCGGGTTCAAACCCTGCCCGCTCCCATCCCCTGTCTACCTGCGGGAGGTTTGAACTAGGAAGTAAACTATCTTAAACTCTAAAGGAACAAATGAAACATGAAATATTTTTTTTCTAACAGTTTATTATTATTGAAATAAGCAAAATGAAAAATAAAATATTAGGCCTACTGACAAAAAAAATTGAAAGATCTTGTAGGCCTATATCTAGACTAGAGTTTGATTTTTTGGCACACCGGCACACTTTAGGTCATGTCGTGCCCATAATCCCTAAAAGGTTACTCTCCCTTCATACCACCGGGGACAAGAGCTTAATTTTATGTAGTTAAGTTATTAAAAACAAGGTCTAAAATAGTTAAGGTAGTGAACATTTAATAATTTAGTAACACTCTTGTGTAAATATTATATGTTCACAATTTCACAAATCAAGTTGTTACTCGATTATAAGATAACTTTTATTACTTTTTCTGTGGACATACCACAGCTGATGACATTGTTTTTGTTCTGGGTGGAATGTTGGCAAGATATTTATTATCTCCATATTTAAGTACCAAGAATTGATTTAAAAATGCATAGTTATGTGTATGTTTTAAATTGTATTGTAATAACTGAAGGGAGGCAAACTTAACGAGACATAGACGTTTATTTACACGGAGATATGATAAACACAAAGGGGCATCTATCTTGAGTACAGCAACTCCATATTGGCTCTCTCCTTGGGCGGAAATCCTTTCTCTATCATGTCAGCATCCTAATTGTTTAGTCACAGATAGTGCGCACCTTCTTTCTGCAAATCAATCTTGGATGGCGGTGCGCATGGCAAAGTCATAACAGTATCATACATACGGGCGCACGCGCGCGCACACACATTTATACATCTATAATACATTTCCTCCATTAAAAAAATTGTCCTGGGAAAATGCTTCTAACCCTGTACTACACATTCGTCCCCTACCTCCCTCACTTTCCCCATTGTATTTGGTCCTTTGTCCCGTTATATCTCTCTTACTTCTTTCTCAATCTTTGCCCCGTGGCTTGCCACGGCTCTTTCTTCTCTTCCCTTTTCTCCCTCTCTCTCTCTCATTAAACATAATTTACTGAGGACGCGAGAAACAAAAATCGATTCGAATTCTTATCTCATATAATACAGACGTTACGTCAAAAAAGATAATGATTATAATACGTCTTAAGCGTCATGCATCTAGTCATGCATGTTAACCAATGACTTAAATTCTGCCAAGTCACTGGTTTTCCTGGCTAGCTCAGGCAACCCATTCCATGCTCTAATAGCACTAGGTAAGAAGGAGCATTTATGAAATTACTTTTAGGAAACGTGGCCAATGTCAATTCCTTTACTTGGCATCAGCAAGTCAATAGAAAGATTAATTCATTCCATCGTCTTTCTCGTTTCGCTCTGTCTGTCTGTCAGTCCAACTCTCTCTCTCCTTCTCCCCCTCCCCTTGCGGTTCTCTATATTCTCTCGTTCTTTTTTTTTTAAATCTAAACAATGTTTAATTGTTTCATAGTAAAGTAGAGTTCCCTCTTTGGACCTTGCGATCTATAAGGCAGATGATGTAACGATAATCTGTTGTTTTTTTTTGTGGCCCACGGTTGACGAGGGTGCCATGTGACCAGCACAACGACCAACCCGGACCAACCGCCTTTACTTTTTCCCAGCTTATGTCAGGTACCCATTAGAGCTAGGTGGACTCAGAGGATCCCGAAATTAAAAATCCCTGTCTTCACTAACATGATTTGAACCCGGAACCCCCGTCGGTTCGAAAGCCAAGCGCTTTACCGCTTGTTGCAGCCAACGCGCCCCCTCCGTTTCATAGAGAGAATATAAATTTGGTTCTCTCTTTTTCTACTTCTAACCTTTTTGATTTCTCTGATTTGTGTCTGGATCCATACTCTCTCTTTTTTTTTTTGCTTTCTTTCTTTAACCTCTTTCTAAATGGCTCTTTTCCACTCTCTCTTGCACTTTATCTCTTTTTATCAATTATGTTCTGTTGTTCTTTAATTTAATTATTCTTTAATATCTTGCGTTCTCTCATTCTGCCTCTTAAAAATCTAAATACACGGAAGAAGAATCCACGGAGTAGTAGCCCTGTTTCAAATGTTTCTTTCTACACATTGTGTAAGCCTTCTACAAAACTACACACAGACTTTGCTTTAAATTGTGCATTAGATCGCCTGCTCAACATTATCCCCCCTCCCGCCTTCTTTTCCCACCAAACACACAAACAGGTTTTTAATAACTACATTACTAAGTTATTTTGTTAAGTGAGTTGTTCTCACCTCCCAGTATCAGTTTTACTAGAACCTCCATGTTGACCAGAATGGCTAGCGGAACTGGACAGTTGTTTACTTTGCAGGTTGTTTATATTTGTGTTTATATCAAATAATTACAGTTTACTAGATATTTTCTAAGGTAATTATTTGTAAAATTAGGCATACATATTCATTTCAAACAACAACATTATTGTAAACAGTAACTTGTGTAAAATGGGTCACTTACATTTTTTTTTTTGATGAACAAAGTCTAGAATCTTTAAACTTCAATATTATTTAAACAAGACACACGGCATCTAGATATTGGTGATTTTTTTCAAACACTTTTTGTATTTAAATCGTATCATTGTATGGGCGTTTAACGTAGATGAGTTTCATTTCATTCAAATAGAAACTTGAACCGTTTCGTACATGTTTTTTTGTTTGTTTCACACAAAATTTAAGCTTGTCAGCTTCAGAATTTTTTAGGCACAAAGCATCATTTTATTAAGATCTTTGAGTTGACCTTAAGTTTATTTGTATATTAGACCCTAGTGACTAGTTGAAAGATAAACAAAATAAATTACAAAATCAATTTAAATATTCTGTATTTAAGTGCCTTAGGAACATAAGGGCTAGCTGTTTACTCATTTGATTGGAACTTTATGGCAAGCTGTTGATCTACTCATTTGATTGGAACTTAACATGCTGATGTTTGAGGACTTCAATCAAGTGATGAAAATAAAAGGTCATGTTAAACATTTTCTATAAAACTATTCAAGTTAAGATTTGTACTAATTTCTACTCTTTCATATCTGTACTCTGTCTACTTTATTTGTTTTTCTACATTTAAGATTGCTACATTTTGGCACACAAGTGTTTGTCATAGCTGATCATACTATTTCACCTATTGATTCTTGTTTGCTATTTCTACTATACGTTTGCTACAAGTTTTGGGTTGTTGCATGCATTTAATTTGTTAATTATTTGTGTTCCTTTATTGCAGTAGTTTAGGGTTTATTATGCTAACTGCTAGTGTTCAGGTTTGTGCTATTAACTGCTAGTATTAGGGTTGTTGAACTAATTGATAGTGTTGAGAGCTGTTACACTACTGCTTGTGTTGAGAACTGTTACACTAACTGCAAGTGTTGAGAACTGTTACACTAACTGCTAGTGTTGAGAACTGTTACACTAACTGCTAGTGTTGAGGGCTGTTACACTAAATGCTTGTGTTGAGGGCTGTTACACTAACTGCTAGTGTTGTGGGCTGTTACACTAACTGCTTGTGTTTAGATTTGTTGCACTAACTGGAAAACTAAGTATGGATCTTTACTAATTTCTTCCATTTTTTTTTGTTTGGTCTTTCCTATCCCTTTTTATCACTTGTCACTTTCCTTTTCTTGATCGAGTTTGATCAGCCCAGATAGAGAATCACTTAATAGTTGTCTTATCTTTTTTGTGTTTTTTTTCATAATCTGATTTGAGGGAACCATCCTTAATGCTAGTAGCATATAGTGGCTTTATTAGTAAGGGTCTTTACCCTCTGTGGGTATTGATGAACCTGCAGTGGCAGACTAGATGGGAGCTAGCCCTTCAAAGATCATCAGTATATTTTTTTGATGAAAGTGGTAGTACATTTTGTACTCGTGTGACTATTATCATAGTAACTGTTGGGTAAAGATTGAAAGCATGCCGTTAACATCTCTGTTTTGTATATTAAGTCTTGTTACCTGTTACTGATCTAGTGGTGGGTATATATAGGGTGCAGAGTATTTAAAGTTTGTTGTCCAATACTTCAGGAGAAGAAAACCAGTATCTCATATTAAAAGTTCACAGTATTTAAGACATTTTAGATAATTCATACATGACAAAAAATTCTTAGTTTCCAAAAAAGGAAATGAATAAAATCATAATTTTTTTGGTACATCATAAAGAAATACAGTTCACCTGAACTTTTTGTGTAGTAAGTTCCATACCTTGATGCCAGGAATACAAAAATTTATCAGGCAATATTAACTAAAGGACAATGTTGAATGAAAAAATACTTCAAAAATACTTTGTAATAGAAAAAAGACATTAAAGTTCATCAAATCAAACACAGCAAGAACTTTCAGAGACACTCATTGTTGAAATATATTGTTCATGCTTGTTGGGAGAGAAAGCAAGCTGTATAATACATACCTTTATACCCTGCATAATAACAATTGTTGTGTGGAGGAAGCAAGCTATGTACCTTTATACTCAGCACCAAACTAATTGTTGAATGGAGGAAGCAAGCTATGTACCTTTATGCCCAGAACAAAACCAATTGTTGGGTGGAGGAATCAAGCTATTTAATTTTATACCCATCACCAAACTAATTGTTGGGTGGAAGAATCAAGCTATGTACCTTTATACCCAGCACAAAACCAATTGTTGGGTGGAGGAAGCAAGCTATGTACCTTTATACCCAGCACAAAACCAATTGTTGGGTGGAGGAAGCAAGCTATGTACCTTTATACCCAGCACAAAACCAATTGTTGGGTGGAGGAAGCAAGCTATGTACCTTTATACCCAGCACAAAACCAATTGTTGGGTGGAGGAAGCAAGCTACATAGCCTACCTTTATGCCCAGCACAAAACCACTTGTTGGGTGTAGGAATCAAGCTATGTACCTTTATACCCAGCACAAAACCACTTGTTGGGTGTAGGAATCAAGCTATGTACCTTTATACCCAGCACAAAACCAATTGTTGGGTGTAGGTATCAAGCTATGTAATTTTATACCCAGCACCAAACTTATTGTTGGGTTGAGAAAGCAAGCTATATACCTATATGCCCACCAAAAAAAAAATTTGGGTGGAGAAAGCAAGCTATGTACCTTTATACCCAGCACAAAACCAACTGTTGCGTGGAGGAAGTAAGCTATGTAGCCTACCTTTATGCCCAGCACAAAACCAATTGTTGGGTGGAGGAAGCAAGCTATGTAGCCTTCCTTTATGCCCAGCACAAAACCAATTGTTGGGTGTAGGAATCAAACTATGTAATTTTATACCCAGCACCAAATTAATTTTTGGGTGGAGAAAGCAAGCTATATACCTATATGCCCAGCACAAAACCATTTGTTGGTTGGACGAATCAAGTTATGTACCTTTATACCCAGCACCAAACTAATTGTTGGGTGGAGAAAGCAAGCTATATACCTATATACCCAGCACAAAACCAATTGTTGGGTGAAGGAATTAAGCTATGTAACTTTATACCCAGCACCAAATTAATTTTTGGGTGGAGAAAGCAAGCTATATACCTATATACCCAGCACAAAACCAATTGTTGGGTGAAGGAATTAAGCTATGTAACTTTATACGCAGCACCAAATAATTTGTTGGGTGGAGAGAGCAAGCTATATACCTTTAGGCTCTGCAAAAACCCTATCAGACAAAATGGTTTTCAGTCTGTAGGCAATGACGATGAAGACAGATATTCTGAATGCAAACGTGATGCTTGATTTCCATGCAAATCCTGGTTGAGCAACATGTGGAAGTGGACCTAAATGCATTTTAAAACTTAATAAGAATTAAAATTAAAAAGCACAGTTATAAGTTTAAGCCACTGTAAAAAATAATATACATCAAAGATAACTTAATTACATTTCTATATTGTAGGTTAGAGGCACAGTGACTGTGTGATAAAGGGCTTGGCTTTGAAAGTAAGTGGTTCTGGGTTTGAATTCTGGTGAAGACTGGGATTTTTAAATTATGGGATCTTTAAGGCACCTCTAATAGGTACCTGACATTAGTCAAGTAAAGTGGTTGGTCATTGTGCTGGCCACATGACACCCCCATTAACCATTGGTTACAGAAACAGATGATCTTTACTTCATCAGCCCCATAGATCAATAGGTCTGAAAGGGGAACTTAACTATATTGTAGATTGATAACATAAAAAATGTGAATAAAAACATTATCAGAATATGTTATGACAACATGTTTGACAAATTGAGTTTGTTTGGTAGCAGATTTCATGCATTTATGCTATTTGTTCTGAATTGAATTTTCTCATTGTTACTGTCATTAGTTGTTAGACCTTGAAGGAGATATGGAATTGTACAGGTGTGAGCTGTCCTTGAAGAAATAATTCAAAATGTCTAGCACAGCAGAGTTGAGACTTGTACAAAGACTGCTGGCAAGTCTAATATTTCTGTATGGTATCTGTTGTCATACAATACATCAATCACAGTACTCTTAAAAGAAGGGATTTATTCAATATGGGCTTTTTCAGATTCCATTTAGATTGAGAAGTAGCCAAGAGCCTTGCTGAAGGCTCTGTAGTCAGTACAATATAAATGATCTGGTTTTCTTCTCCTGATAACCTAATGGGATTGCAACTGATCCATATAAGTGGTGAACTAGTATTAAAAATCATTACAGCACTAGTATTATGCAAGTCAAAAGTCAATGATGAGGATGGCTGTCAGGTTAAGTGATATGTGTTCTGAACTGTCATCCCAATGGTTCTGGGTTTCAACCCTGTCCACTGTCGTCCCCTGTTGTCCTTGGGCAGGTTTAGGCTAGGGTATTATAATTTAGAATTTGAAGGAACATTCAAAACATGTCAAACCAATAAACATAAGATTTATGCTTTAAGGAAACTGCACATGTAGACTACATTCTTACATAAAAACATCCGACCCAAATAAAATGGTTTACTATTGTATGAAGTAAGACAATTCTTAAATTCTAACTACTTTTTGTTTAAATAGTTTTCTGTAAGTAAGTGTAAGTATTTCGCAATACTGTTGATGATGAAAATTAAAAATTAAATGGTCAAGGAGTAGAGCCAAATGTTTTTAATATTAAGACCTTAAGTTTGATTCCTAATGGAAATTAGATAATTAATTGTTGGCTATAAGAACTAAAATATTATTTATTAAACTCTTTTATTTAAGAACATGAAATGAGAGTTCTAAAAATCAACTTTAGTCAAAAACAATCATTTTCCCTTTCATTCTTTCTGTCACTTGGTTCTTTGTCTTAAAATATTTTTGTATGTGTCTGTAATTTTCTAAAGGTTATCTCATTTTACTGATGTTGTAAATGATTTGTGCATCACTTGTGAATGGAGTTTTAACCATCTCATTTCCACCTGTCACTCAGTCTGTTGGACCATTGGGGCACCACACAGTCTGCATGGCTCTCTTCAATCTTCTCTTGTCTTTTGATAGGTGTAGTCTCTTCTATAGACTGGCTGGTTAATTCCTTAATGTTGTCTGCCTCTCCTTCTTTTCCCTGGGAATGTCCTCAGAAAATTCTTGAGAACCCTTAGGTTAGGATTTCTTTATAGAGTCTTAATTTTTTTTAGAAAGATCAGAAGGTCATCATAAGGCCCAGGAGATGATTTTCTTATCAACATAGAGTACAGAAAAAGAAAGGCTTTTTTCAAAGCAGCATAATGCCACAACATGGTGTTTTGGACAATTTAGAAAAGCAATAAAAAATGAAATTCTCTAAAATTAGAATTTTTTTTAGACACAACATTAAGAAGAAATTTTTTTTTCTAGTGTAAAAGTTGGCATAAAAGGCCATAGAATTATAAAAGCATTAAATGGAATATATTGACTTCCTTTCTAATTTTGAAGGGCTTTTTAGACAGAGTGAATTTAATAACATGATTTATTATATCATTGTCATTGGACTTGTCTATTATATTTATCAGTATTTATTTCTTTGAAAAAAAAAAACAATATTTGTGCAGAAAATTCTTAAAATATATTCAAATGATTTCTGATGGCATTTGGCTCCTTCTGTTTATCATTGTTTCACCTGAATTGGAGTAGATTTTGCTGGATCTAAACAGGTCAAAGCTGGAGTTATTTTCATTGCCACAGTTCATGTGTGACAAATTTTTCTCATAGCTATCAGGGCAGCCTTCATCCTCCTAAGACCACTTCATTCTTTTTTGCTCTCTGTGAGGACTGTATCAGCATGCTCAGTCAGTTCTGATTATCAACTCTAAAATAATATATCTGTAACAGAGAATATTGTTGTCAAGAATTGTACAGGTTTAGTTATAAACATTTTTCAAGCATCTTTTTGAGTTCACAAATAAAAATATTCAACATTTGTTCTTGATTGATTTAAATCTTTCAAAATTTGTGAAGTCTCTTTTCTTTTTACAATTAGTTTGATTTGCGTCATTATTTCAGTTAGCAGAGTCTTAACTACAGCATTTCTTTCCTTATTTTTGTCTCTTTGCTGATTCTTTGTTGATCTTTTCTTCTCTTGGGGAGGAAGGGTTTTGACCAACTTAGATTCTGAATTTCAATCTCATTTTTCTTAATACTGTCATGCGGGTGAAATGGCTTTTCTATTGATGTGCCATATTTTAAAACTAAATTACTTTTTCCATTCATTACAAGTATTGTATGTAATGCATTTCTTTCCTTAATTTTTCTCTTTGCTGATTCTTTGTTGATCTTTTCTTCTCGAGGGGAGGAGGGGTTCTGACCAACTTAGACTGAATTTTGATTTCTTATTTCAAGCTAAAAGAATGATTCCATTTATTACAACAGCTAACTACAACATTTCTTTTGTTATGTGTCCTTTTTGATTCATGCTTTGTTGATCTTTTCTTCTCTTGGGGAGGAGGAGTTCTGACCAACTTAGATGCTACAAGTAGAATAGGGACTTTCTTTGAATTCTGCTGACAACATAATGACTAACACAACATATATAAATATATATTATATAAACTATCAATTAGATTAAACCTTAGACTAGCAGTGCCAGTTATTAATGCCTGCTGTGTATAAACTGATACTCCTGTTGATATTCAAATGATTTAACCACAAATTTACAAGTATTTTTCTTATTTATTTTATGTTTATATGATTTTGACCATTTTGATTTCTGCTTTTTATATATGGCTCAGTGGGGAAAAGTTAAAAAAAATTTAGGACTGTTAACTGCCTTATAAAAGTAACTGAAGACAATTTCTATCATCATAGTATAACATCACAACCTTACAACAATTTTTGTTAAAGTTTTGTCTCAACTGATATATACATCTCTTTATGAAGAGAAGTGTAGACTAATTTAGACAGCTACAAAAATGAAACAGGTCCTTTTGTGGGCTCAATGCACATGAAGCTAATCAAGAGAAAACAAAGGGAAAATATGCTAAAGTACATTTATTGACAAGTACAGATGTTACAAAGGTCCTTTTTAGGGCCATAAGAAAACCATTTACTATGGTCCAACAAAAACAGGTTATTTTAATACCAAAAGAAAGGTCCTTTTTAGGGCCATAAGAAAACCATTAACTGTGGTCCAACAAGAACAGGTCATTTTAATACCAAAAGAAAGGTTCTTTTTAGAGCCAAAATAAGATTTTTGTCCAGAGCATGGAATACGATTTTCCTAAAAGGTCTTAATGAAATATAGGAGATATGAACTTCGGAGTGCTGCCCTGAAGTTTATGCAAAGATCAAGTATTTCTTTTTTTCTAAAGCAAAGAGAATTATGAAAGAGAACAGTACATCATGAATTGCATTTTATGACCTACACACGTTTGAACTGGAAAGCTATTTTCTTCAAGAAGTTTGAAAGTTGTCTAAATTGATCTTCTACTTTTCTTTGGGGTGTGAGCTTGTACTGGAATAAAAAAGAATGCATTTATTAAACATCAAAATCAATTAATTGAATAGTGACACATTTTCATGACTACCAACACTATCCTACAGCAGAAAACAAACAACTTAAATTTAACTCAATTAAAAGATTCTTTCTTTCTTTGACAATCACAAGCTCGTTCTTTATTTTGAAAAAAAATAGTTCAAGGCCAGATTAGGCTAAGTCTAAAATCAGCATGCTTTCATTTTGGACTAATTATCCACTTAATAACAAACATGAACTTTTCTAGATAGGCCCTATATTGATTGATTAAACTACTTCATCCTACTGGACCCAATGTTGGTGTTCAATGATTGATTTCTTATTCTGAAAGGATTTGCTGGTATTTTTTGTGTTTCTGTTATTTTCATGCCATTTTCTTCCAACATTAAATTCTTTTCTTTAAATTCTAATTTTGATATGCTAAACTCTTCTCCAATTGAAAGTTTGTCTTCAGCATTATAAATTTTAGCTGAATTCTCTGCATACTAAAAGACATCTCAGTCGTATTCCTAGCTATTCAACATGTCACCATACTAGAGTCTTACTCCCTGTTTGTTCTTCATTTATTTTTCTGACTGATATTTTCAGTGTTTCTATTAGTTTCAACATTTTCTTTCAACACTCATTTCTGTTTTCACTAGTTTTTCTTTGTCTTGCTGGACGCTTCTTAGATTTAAAAAAAAATGTCTTAGCATTGTTATTTTATACTTCTAATTTCTCCTCTTAGTTCTTTTATTTTTCTTGCAGTGAAACCTTAGTGTGAATAGTCTTACTCAAAGAAATAAATAAATGATTTATATCATAGAAAAAGTCATTAGATTGATTTGATTTTGATTTTAGGCACATCGGCACAATTTAGGCCATGTCGTGCCTGCAGTCATTAGAAACCAAGATCATCATATAATGTCTGAAAGAGGGGGTTATGATCAGTAATGTACAGAATTTTAGGGGTTTAAACAAAAAGCTAATAATTATTACTTAACTAAATATCCAATTGATAATTTAAAAAACTTTCAATTCAATCAGCAATTATTTTAAGGACTTAGCCCAGGATACAACTCTGACTTTCATTGGCCACACTGTTTTGACATTTTCGCTGCAAGCCTTCACTCTGTTATAGTATGTTCTGTGAGTTCTGACCAGATCTCATTCTTAGCATTCTTGTGGAAAGTAAACCTGTGAGAAATTTTCTGCTGAATTTAAAGGTTGAAAAATATCTCATCTTAAATCATGAATTAAAATTTCTAGCCACCATTAGGATTCAAACTTAAGAATTCTCAGTTTTATACCAATAAACCAAATACAATACATAAAAGATTGTATAGAGTGTTGTATATACAAAGTAAACAGGGAAATGAAAACAGGCACAGATGTACCTGACATTACCATAAGTATTTTTAAAAAAATAACCAGAAGTGCAGTGACGAGAGATAAATAAATGTTGAACAACAAAAACAAAATACATTTCACCTGAAATGTGCCCACCACATCATCAGTGCCAGGTGATAATTCAAGATGTCCTAAATGTAGGTGTCCTCAGCATGCAATCAATCCTCACCCATCAGTGGCCATGGTAAGTGTTGTGTGTAGTGCATGATGTAAGAAATTATACTTTCTCAAGAAGATGATCTTTGATTGGCTGGTGCCTGACCATCTGGCTGACCATTGCTTTAGGTTTATCAATATCTAATAGAGGGCATAAGACTCCTGCTGGTAAAGTTACTTATGCACTAGTATTTTGGATGGGGACCTCTTAGGGTTGTGAAAAAAACACAGAATAGATAAGAACGCTCTAGTGTTTCTCAATTTCTTTAACATTTGTGTGTCAATCTGTATTCCAACCTTTCTGCTGATTTCAAACTAAACTCTTCCCCCCCCCCTCTTTTACTTTCCTAAACTTTTTCTATTTCATAAAGATTAGCTTAAATGTTAAATTAGCATAGAGATGCTTTTAATAATCTACTTATAATCTACTTTTTTAAAAGTATTTTTCAGTTAATCTTCAAGACAAGAGTCAAAGATATAAAGATCAAGTGGTAACCTAAGTACATAACTAGCTTACATAACTTTTTAACTAAATGTTTCTAATTATATTAGAAAGTTTATTGACAGCTTGTGTGTGCTAAAGAGTAATATGGATACAGAACAGGATGAAATTACTTCAGAGGTGGTCATAAAAGTAGGTTATTTTTATTTGTGTAGATATCTTAAGCCAAAAGCACAAACTCACTTTTAAATAGTATTCAGGGCAATGACCATAATGTGACTGTTAAGAAGAAGCTTTCAAAACGCTATTGATTAATTTTAGGATCAAAACAATGTTGTTGAAATAGAATTTCCATTTACAGTTTTAAAAATGTAAATGTGTCAGACATTTTTAAAAAGTTGTATTAATGGGTATGCGTTTCAGTTAATGGCACATCTGCACACTTTAGGCCATGTCATGCCCATAATCCCTAAAGGGTTACTTTTCCTTCATACCACAAGAGCTAAGTTTTATTTAGTTAACTTATTAAAAACAAGGTCTATTCACAGTTAAAATAGTAAAGGTAGTAAACATTTAATAATTATTAATAGACAAACTATTGAGTTATCAGAAGATCAAGAATTTAACTAACCTTTATCCTTCATTCCAACAATTCAAAAAACATGGAAAAACATTTTGTTATATTTTTTTCTTTAAAAAAAATTGTTTTATAAACAAAAATAAAGGTGTTTTTTTTAAATCTTTTTTGATACAGGCCAAGAAACATAGAGGTCAAGATGATAACCGTCTGGAGTTGAACATGTCAATGGGACATTATGTTAAGGTGAAACTAGTGATTCGAAACCATTGTTTAATGTCCATTTTTTCAGTCATGTTTACTTGTTTCTAATTTTCCTATTATACTAGTACTTGTACACATATTTTTGTTGCACATCTTTTATTTTAATATAAAGTTTGTTATAGTGAATGTCCAAAGTTTTTTTGTAAGTTTTGTTTGTTGATGTCTATGAATCATTTCAATTTTTTACCTATATTTTATACAACTCTTGGAAGATGGAGGAAAGATGATTCCAGATCAATAAACAAGAAAGTGATGTGGGCTCTCCAGAACTCAACATTCCAGTGTGACAGCATTAAGGTGAAGTTATTTAAACATTATTGAACCTTCATAAATGTTTGGTTTTGTTTTGTTTTTTTATGAATAGTTTAGTCTTGACGGCCGTCAGACAAATGTTTTTGTCTAGTAACATATTGTATTTTTCAAATGTGATTATGTCCAATGTTGTATTTTCTTTGAAGCTTATATAATTTTAGATTTTCTTATTAATATTTTTTAGCGTAGCCCTATTTTTCATTTTTTTTTTTAATTTCGTCCTTTAGAGAATTAGTCTAATTCTTTTAGTTCGAAAGAACAGAACTCAATATGCCACTGTAACATTAGCATTAAGGTGAAGTAATTTAAACATTATTGAACATTCATAAATGTTTTGTTTTGTTTGTTTTTGAAATGTTTTGTCTTGACGGCTGTTGGACAAATGTTTTTTGTCAAAACCATATTGTATGTTTTAGATATTAACATGTTTAATGTTTTATTTTCTTTAAAGTTTATTTAATTTGAGATTTTTCTATAATTTTTTTTAGCATAGCTTAATTATTTTAATTGTTTTTTTTAAATTTCATCCTTTGGAGAATTGGTCTAATTCTTTTAGTTTGAAAGTATTTTTTCAGAAAAGGCACATACTTCAAGACATTCAAGTTTGGACTGTGATGTAAGCTCTACAGAACTCAACAAGACACTGTAACATTAGCATTAAGGTGAAGTTATTTAAACATTATTGAACCTTCAAAAATATATTTGTTTTGTTCGTTTGTGATTTGTTTTGTCTTGACGGCCGTCAGACAAATGTTTTTTGTCAAAATACGTATTGTATGTTTTAAATGTTAACATGTTTAATATTTTATTTTCTTTGAAGTTTATTTAATTTTAGATTTAGTTATAATTTTTTTTAGCGTAGCTCTATTATTTCAATTGTTTTTTTTTAATTTTTTCCTTTGGAGAATTGGTCTAATTCTTTTAGTTTGAAAGTATTTTTTCAGAAAAGGCTCATACTTCAAGACATTCAAGTTTGGACTGTGATGTAAGCTCTACAGAACTCAACAAGACACTGTAACATTAGCATTAAGGTGAAGTTATTTAAATATTATTGAACATTCATAAATGTTTTGTTTTGTTTGTTTTTGAATTGTTTTGTCTTGACGGCTGTTGGACAAATGTTTTTTGTCAAAACCATATTGTATGTTTTAAATATTAACAAGTTTAATGTTTTATTTTCTTTAAAGTTTATTTAATTTTAGATTTACTTATAATTTTTTTTAGCGTAGCTCGATTATTTCAATTTTTTTTTTTATTTCGTTCTTTGGAGAATTAGTCTAATTCTTTTAGTTTGAAAGTATTTTTTCAGAAGAGGCTCATACTTCAAGACATTCAAGTTTGGACTGTGATGTGGGCTATACAGAAATCAACATGCCAGTGTGACATTAGCATTAAGGTGAAGTTATTTAAACATTATTGAACCTTCTAAAATATATTTGTTTTGTTCGTTTGTGATATGTTTTGTCTTGACGGCCGTCAGACAAATGTTTTTTGTCAAAATACGTATTGTATGTTTTAAATGTTAACATGTTTAATGTTTTAGTTTCTTTTAAAGTTTATTTAATTTTAGATTTAGTTATAATTTTTTTTAGCGTAGCTCTATTATTTCAATTTTTTTTTTTATTTCGTTGTTTGGAGAATTAGTCTAATTCTTTTAGTTTGAAAGTATTTTTTCAGAAAAGGCTCATACTTCAAGACATTCAAGTTTGGACTAAGATGTGGGCTCTACAGAACTCAGCATGCCTGTGTGACATTAGCATTAAGGTGAAGTTATTTAAACATTATTGAACCTTCATAAATGTTTTATTTTGTTTGTTTGTGAATTGTTTTGTCTTGACGGCCGTCAGACAAATGTTTTTTGTCAAAATACGTATTGTATGTTTTAAATGTTAACATGTTTAATGTTTTTTTTTCTTTGAAGTTTATTGAATTTTAGATTTAGTTATAATTTTTTTTTAGCGTAGCTCTATTATTTCAAATTTTTTTTTTTATTTCGTTCTTTGGAGAATTAGTCTAATTTTTTTAGTTTGAAAGTATTTTTTCAGAAGAGGCTCATACTTCAAGACATTCAAGTTTGGACTAAGATGTGGGCTCTACAGAACTCATTATGCCAGTGTGACATTAGCATTAAGGTGAAGTTATTTAAACATTATTGAACCTTCATAAATGTTTTGTTTTGTTCGTTTGTGAATTGTTTTGTCTTGACGGCCGTCAGACAAATGTTTTTTGTCAAAATACGTATTGTATGTTTTAAATGTTAACATGTTTAATGTTTTATTTTCTTTGAAGTTTATTTAATTTTAGATTTTGTTATAATTTATTTTAGCATAGCTCTAATATTTCAATTGTTTTTTTTTTTATTTCGTCCTTTGGAGAATTGGTCTAATTCTTTTAGTTTGAAAGTATTTTTTCAGAAAAGGCTCATACTTCAAGACATTCAAATTTGGACTGTGGTGTGGGCTCTACAGAAAATCAACATGCCAGTGTGACATTAGCATTAAGGTGAAGTTATTTAAACATTATTGAACCTTCATAAATGTTTTGTTTTGTTTGTTTGTGAATTGTTTTGTCTTGACGGCCGTCAGACAAATGTTTTTTGTCAAAATACGTATTGTATGTTTTAAATGTTAACAAGTTTAATGTTTTATTTTCTTTAAAGTTTATTTAATTTTAGATTTAGTTATAATTTATTTTAGCATAGCTCTAATATTTCAATTGTTTTTTTTTTTTATTTCGTCCTTTGGAGAATTGGTCTAATTCTTTTAGTTTGAAAGTATTTTTTCAGAAAAGGCTCATACTTCAAGACATTCAAGTTTGGACTGTGATGTGGGCTTTACAGAAATCAACATGTCAGTGTGACATTAGCATTAAGGTGAAGTTATTTAAACATTATTGAACCTTCAAAAATATATTTGTTTTGTTCGTTTGTGAATTGTTTTGTCTTGACGGCCGTCAGACAAATGTTTTTTGTCAAAATACGTATTGTATGTTTTAAATGTTAACATGTTTAATGTTTTTTTTTCTTTGAAGTTTATTGAATTTTAGATTTTTTTATAATTTTTTTTTAGCGTAGCTCTATTATTTCAATTTTTTATTTTTATTTCGTTCTTTGGAGAATTAGTCTAATTTTTTTAGTTTGAAAGTATTTTTTCAGAAGAGGCTCATACTTCAAGACATTCAAGTTTGGACTAAGATGTGGGCTCTACAGAACTCATTATGCCAGTGTGACATTAGCATTAAGGTGAAGTTATTTAAACATTATTGAACCTTCATAAATGTTTTGTTTTGTTCGTTTGTGAATTGTTTTGTCTTGACGGCCGTCAGACAAATGTTTTTTGTCAAAATACGTATTGTATGTTTTAAATGTTAACATGTTTAATGTTTTATTTTCTTTGAAGTTTATTTAATTTTAGATTTAGTTATAATTTATTTTAGCATAGCTCTAATATTTCAATTGTTTTTTTTTTTATTTCGTTCTTTGGAGAATTGGTCTAATTCTTTTAGTTTGAAAGTATTTTTTCAGAAAAGGCTCATACTTCAAGACATTCAAGTTTGGACTGTGATGTGGGCTCTACAGAAATCAACATGTCAGTGTGACATTAGCATTAAGGTGAAGTTATTTAAACATTATTGAACCTTCATAAATATATTTGTTTTGTTCGTTTGTGAATTGTTTTGTCTTGACGGCCGTCAGACAAATGTTTTTTGTCGAAATACGTATTGTATGTTTTAAATGTTAACATGTTTAATGTTTTATTTTCTTTGAAGTTTATTTAATTTTAGATTTAGTTATAATTTTTTTTAGCGTAGTTCTATTATTTCAATTTTTTTTTAAATTTACGTTCTTTGGAGAATTAGTCTAATTCTTTTAGTTTGAAAGTATTTTTTCAGACGAGGCTCATACTTCAAGACATTTAAGTTTGGACTGTGATGTGGGCTCTACAGAACTCAACAAGCCTGTATGACGTTAGCATTAAGGTGAAGTTATTTAAACATTATTGAACCTTAATTAATGTTTTGTTTTGTTCGTTTGTGAAATTTTTTGTCTTGATGGCCGTCAGCCAAATGTTTTTTGTCAAAATACGAATTGTATGTTTTAAATGTTAACATGTTTAATGTTTTATTTTCTTTAAAGTTTATTTAATTTTAGATTTAGTTATAATTTATTTTAGCATAGCTCTAATATTTCAATTGTTTTTTTTTTTTATTTCGTCCTTTGGATAATTGGTCTAATTCTTTTAGTTTGAAAGTATTTTTTCAGAAAAGGCTCATACTTCAAGACATTCAAGTTTGGACTGTGATGTGGGCTCTACAGAAATCAACATGCCAGTGTGACATTAGCGTTAAGGTGAAGTTATTTAAACATTATTGAACCTTCATAAATATATTTGTTTTGTTCGTTTGTGAATTGTTTTGTCTTGACGGCCGTCAGACAAATGTTTTTTGTCAAAATACGTATTGTATGTTTTAAATGTTAACATGTTTAATGTTTTATTTTCTTTGAAGTTTATTTAATTTTAGATTTAGTTATAATTTATTTTAGCATAGCTCTAATATTTCAATTGTTTTTTTTTTTTATTTCGTCCTTTGGATAATTGGTCTAATTCTTTTAGTTTGAAAGTATTTTTTCAGAAAAGGCTCATACTTCAAGACATTCAAGTTTGGACTGTGATGTGGGCTCTACAGAAATCAACATGCCAGTGTGACATTAGCATTAAGGTGAAGTTATTTAAACATTATTGAACCTTCATAAATATATTTGTTTTGTTCGTTTGTGAATTGTTTTGTCTTGACGGCCGTCAGACAAATGTTTTTTGTCTAAATACGTATTGTATGTTTTAAATGTTAACATGTTTAATGTTTTATTTTCTTTTAAGTTTATTTAATTTTAGATTTAGTTATAATTTTTTTTAGCGTAGCTCTATTATTTCAATTTTTTTTATTTATTTCGTTCTTTGGAGAATTAGTCTAATTCTTTTAGTTTGAAAGTATTTTTTCAGAAGAGGCTCATACTTCAAGACATTCACGTTTGGACTAAGATGTGGGCTCTACAGAACTCAGCACGCCTGTGTGACATTAGCATTAAGGTGAAGTTATTTAAACATTATTGAACCTTCATAAATATATTTGTTTTGTTTGTTTGTGAATTGTTTTGTCTTGACAGCCGTCAGACAAATGTTTTTTGTCAAAATACGTATTGTATGTTTTAAATGTTAACATGTTTAATGTGTTTTTTTCTTTGAAGTTTATTGAATTTTAGATTTTTTTATAATTTTTTTTAGCGTAGCTCTATTATTTCAATTTTTTTTTTAAATTTCGTTCTTTGGAGAATTAGTCTAATTCTTTTAGTTTGAAAGTATTTTTTTAGAAGAGGCTCATACTTCAAGACATTCAAGTTTGGACTAAGATGTGGGCTCTACAGAACTCAGCGTGCCTGTGTGACATTAGCATTAAGGTGAAGTTATTTAAACATTATTGAACCTTCATAAATATATTTGTTTTGTTCGTTTGTGAATTGTTTTGTCTTGACGGCCGTCAGACAAATGTTTTTTGTCAAAATACGTATTGTATGTTTTAAATGTTAACATGTTTAATGTTTTATTTTCTTTAAAGTTTATTTAATTTTAGATTTAGTTATAATTTTTTTTAGCGTAGCTCTATTATTTCAATTTTTTTTATTTATTTTGTTCTTTGGAGAATTAGTCTAATTCTTTTAGTTTGAAAGTATTTTTTCAGAAGAGGCTCATACTTCAAGACATTCAAGTTTGGACTAAGATGTGGGCTCTATAGAACTCAGCATGCCTGTGTGACATTAGCATTAAGGTGAAGTTATTTAAACATTATTGAACCTTCATAAATATATTTGTTTTGTTCATTTGTGAATTGTTTTGTCTTGACGGACGTCAGACAAATGTTTTTTGTCAAAATACGTATTGTATGTTTTAATTGTTAACATGTTTAATGTTTTTTTTTCTTTGGAGTTTATTAAATTTTAGATTTTTTTATAATTTTTTTTTAGCGTAGCTCTATTATTTCAATTTTTTTTTTTTATTTCTTCTTTGGAGAATTAGTCTAATTCTTTTAGTTTGAAAGTATTTTTTCAGAAGAGGCTCATACTTCAAGACATTCAAGTTTGGACTAAGATGTGGGCTCTACAGAACTCATTATGCCAGTGTGACATTAGCATTAAGGTGAAGTTATTTAAACATTATTGAACCTTCATAAATGTTTTGTTTTGTTCGTTTGTGAATTGTTTTGTCTTGACGGCCGTCAGACAAATGTTTTTTGTCAAAATACGTATTGTATGTTTTAAATGTTAACATGTTTAATGTTTTATTTTCTTTGAAGTTTATTTAATTTTAGATTTAGTTATAATTTATTTTAGCATAGCTCTAATATTTCAATTGTTTTTTTTTTATTTCGTCCTTTGGAGAATTGGTCTAATTCTTTTAGTTTGAAAGTATTTTTTCAGAAAAGGCTCATACTTCAAGACATTCAAGTTTAGACTGTGATGTGGGCTCTACAGAAATCAACATGCCAGTGTGACATTAGCATTAAGGTGAAGTTATTTAAACATTATTGAACCTTCAAAAATATATTTGTTTTGTTCGTTTGTGAATTGTTTTGTCTTGACGGCCGTCAGACAAATGTTTTTTGTCAAAATACGTATTGTATGTTTTAAATGTTAACATGTTTAATGTTTTATTTTCTTTGAAGTTTATTTAATTTTAGATTTAGTTATAATTTTTTTTAGCGTAGTTCTATTATTTCAATTTTTTTTTAAATTTACGTTCTTTGGAGAATTAGTCTAATTCTTTTAGTTTTAAAGTATTTTTTCAGAAGAGGCTCATACTTCAAGACATTCAAGTTTGGACTAAGATGTGGGCTCTACAGAACTCATTATGCCTGTGTGACATTAGCATTAAGGTCAAGTTATTTAAACATTATTGAACCTTCATAAATATATTTGTTTTATTCGTTTGTGAATTGTTTAATCTTGACGGCCGTCAGACAAATGTTTTTTGTCAAAATCCGTATTGTATGTTTTAAATGTTAACATATTTAATGTTTTATTTTCTTTGAAGTTTATTTAATTTTAGATTTAGTTATAATTTATTTTAGCATAGCTCTATTATTTCAATTGTTTATTTTTTTTATTTCGTCCTTTGGAGAATTGGTCTAATTCTTTTAGTTTGAAAGTATTTTTTCAGAAAAGGCTCATACTTCAAGACATTCAAGTTTGGACTGTGATGTGGGCTCTACAGAAATCAACATGCCAGTGTGACATTAGAATTAAGGTGAAGTTATTTAAACATTATTGAACCTTCAAAAATATATTTGTTTTGTTCGTTTGTGAATTGTTTTGTCTTGACGGCCGTCAGACAAATGTTTTTTGTCAAAATACGTATTGTATGTTTTAAATGTTAACATGTTTAATGTTTTATTTTCTTTGAAGTTTATTTAATTTTAGATTTAGTTATAATTTTTTTTAGCGTAGTTCTATTATTTCAATTTTTTTTTTAAATTTACGTTCTTTGGAGAATTAGTCTAATTCTTTTAGTTTGAAAGTATTTTTTCAGACGAGGCTCATACTTCAAGACATTTACGTTTGGACTGTGATGTGGGCTCTACAGAACTCAACAAGCCTGTGTGACATTAGCATTAAGGTGAAGTTATTTAAACATTATTGAACCTTCAAAAATATATTTGTTTTGTTCGTTTGTGAATTGTTTTGTCTTGACGGCCATCAGACAAATGTTTTTTGTCAAAATATGTATTGTATGTTTTAAATGTTTACATGTTTAATGTTTTATTTTCTTTAAAGTTTATTTAATTTTAGATTTAGTTATAATTTTTTTAGCGTAGCTCTATTATTTCAAGTTTTTTTTTAAATTTCGTTCTTTGGAGAATTAGTCTAATTCTTTTAGTTTGAAAGTATTTTTTCAGAAGAGACTCATACTTCAAGACATTCAAGTTTGGACTAAGAGGTGAGCTCTACAGAACTCATTATGCCAGTGTGACATTAGCATTAAGGTGAAGTTATTTAAACATTATTGAACCTTCATAAATGTTTTATTTTGTTCGTTTGTGAATTGTTTTGTCTTGAAGGCCGTCGGACAAATGTTTTTCTTCAAAATACGTATTGTATGTTTTAAATGTTAACATGTTTAATTTCTTTAAAATTTATTTAATTTTAGATTTTCTTATAATTTTTTGTTAGCGTAGCTCTATTATTTCAATTTTTTTTTAAATTTTTTATTCTTTGGAGAATTAGTCTAATTCTTTTAGTTTGAAAGTATTTTTTCAGAGGAGGCTCATACTTCAAGACATTCAAGTTTGGACTAAGATGTGGGCTCTACAGAACTCAACATGCCAGTGTGACATTGGCATTAAGGTGAAGTTATTTAAACATTATTGAACCTTCATAAATAATTTGTTTTGTTCGTTTGTGAATTGTTTTGTCTTGACGGCCGTCAGACAAATGTTTTTTGTCAAAATACGTATTGTATGTTTTAAATGTTAACATGTTTAATGTTTTATTTTCTTTGAAGTTTATTTAATTTTAGATTTAGTTATAATTTATTTTATCATAGCTCTATTATTTCAATTGTTTTTTTTTTAATTTCGTCCTTTGGAGAATTGGTCTAATTCTTTTAGTTTGAAAGTATTTTTTCAGAAGAGGCTCATACTTCAAGACATTCAAGTTTGGACTAAGATGTGGGCTCTACAGAACTCAACATGCCAGTGTGACATTAGCATTAAGGTGAAGTTATTTAAACATTATTGAACCTTCATAAATGTTTTGTTTTGTTCGTTTGTGAATTGTTTTGTCTTGACGGCCGTCAGACAAATGTTTTTTGTCAAAATACGTATTGTATGTTTTAAATGTTAACATGTTTAATGTTTTATTTTCTTTGAAGTTTATTTAATTTTAGATTTAGTTATAATTTATTTTATCATAGCTCTATTATTTCAATTGTTTTTTTTAAATTTCGTCCTTTGGAGAATTGGTCTAATTCTTTTAGTTTGAAAGTATTTTTTCAGAAAAGGCTCATACTTCAAGACAATTAAGTTTGGACTGTGATGTGGGCTCTACAGAACTCAACATGCCAGTGTGACATTAGCATTAAGGTGAAGTTATTTAAACATTATTGAACCTTCATAAATGTTTTGTTTTGTTTGTTTGTGAATTGTTTTGTTTTGACGGCCGTCAGACAAATGTTTTTTGTCAAAATACGTTTTGTATGTTTTAAATGTTAACATGTTTAATGTTTTATTTTCTATAAAGTTTATTTAATTTTAGATTTAGTTATAATTTTTTTTAGCGTAGCTCTATTATTTCAATTTTTTTTTTTTTTTCGTTCTTTAGAGAATTAGTCTAATTCTTTTAGTTTGAAAGTATTTTTTTTAGAAGAGGCTCATACTTCAAGACATTCAAGTTTGGACTAAGATGTGGGCTCTACAGAACTCAACATGCCAGTGTGACATTAGCAATAAGGTGAAGTTATTTAAACATTATTGAACCTTTATAAATGTTTTGTTTTGTTCGTTTGTGAATTGTTTTGTCTTGATGGCCGTCAGACAAATGTTTTTTGTCAAAATACGTATTGTATGTTTTAAATGTTAACATGTTTAATGTTTTATTTTCTTTAAAGTTTATTTAATTTTAGATTTAGTTATAATTTTTTTTAGCGTAGCTCTATTATTTCAATTTTTTTTTTAATTTCGTTCTTTGGAGAATTAGTCTAATTCTTTTAGTTTGAAAGTATTTTTTCAGAAGAGGCTCATACTTCAAGACATTCAAGTTTGAACTAAGATATGGGCTCTACAGAACTCATTATGCCAGTGTGACATTAGCATTAAGGTGAAGTTATTTAAACATTATTGAACCTTCATAAATATATTTGTTTTGTTTGTTTGTGAATTGTTTTGTCTTGAAGGCCGTCGGACAAATGTTTTTCTTCAAAATACGTATTGTATGTTTTAAATGTTAACATGTTTAATGTTTTATTTTCTTTGAAGTTTATTTAATTTTAGATTTAGTTATAATTTTTTTTAGCGTAGTTCTATTATTTCAATTTTTTTTTTAATTTACGTTCTTTGGAGAATTAGTCTAATTCTTTTAGTTTGAAAGTATTTTTTCAGAAGAGGCTCATACTTCAAGACATTCAAGTTTGGATAAGATGTGGGCTCTACAGAACTCATTATGCCAGTGTGACATTAGCATTAAGGTGAAGTTATTTAAACATTATTGAACCTTCATAAATGGTTTGTTTAGTTTGTTTTGAATAGTTTTGTCTTGACGACTGTTGGACAAATGTTTTTTGTCAAAATACGTATTGTATGTTTTAAATATTAACATGTTTATTGTTTTATGTTCTTTAAAATTTATTTAATTTTAGATTTTCTTATAATTTTTTGTTAGCGTAGCTCTATTATTTCAATTTTTTTTTAAATTTTTTATTCTTTGGAGAATTAGTCTAATTCTTTTAGTTTGAAAGTATTTTTTCAGATGAGGCTCATACTTCAAGACATTCAAGTTTGGACTAAGATGTGGGCTCTACAGAACTCAACATGCCAGTGTGACATTAGCATTAAGGTGAAGTTATTTAAACATTATTGAACCTTCATAAATGTTTTGTTTTGTTCGTTTGTGAATTGTTTTGTCTTGACGGCCGTCAGACAAATGTTTTTTGTCAAAATACGTATTGTATGTTTTAAATGTTAACATGTTTAATGTTTTATTTTCTTTAAAGTTTATTTAATTTTAGATTTAGTTATAATTTTTTTTAGCGTAGCTCTATTATTTCAATTTTTTTTTTAATTTCGTTCTTTGGAGAATTAGTCTAATTCTTTTAGTTTGAAAGTATTTTTTCAGAAGAGGCTCATACTTCAAGACATTCAAGTTTGAAGTAAGATGTGGGCTCTACAGAACTCATTATGCCAGTGTGACATTAGCATTAAGGTGAAGTTATTTAAACATTATTGAACCTTCATAAATATATTTGTTTTGTTCGTTTGTGAATTGTTTTGTCTTGACAGCCGTCAGACAAATGTTTTTTGTCAAAATATGTATTGTATGTTTTAAATGTTAACATGTTTAATTTTTTTTTTTCTTTAAAGTTTATTTAATTTCAGATTTAGGTATAATTTTTTTTAGCGTAGCTCTATTATTTCAATTTTTTTTTTAAATTTCGTTCTTTGGAGAATTGGTCTAATTCTTTTAGTTTGAAAGTATTTTTTCAGAAAAGGCTCATACTTCAAGACAATTAAGTTTGGACTGTGATGTGGGCTCTACAGAACTTAACATGCCAGTGTGACATTAGCATTAAGGTGAAGTTATTTAAACATTATTGAACCTTCATAAATGTTTTGTTTTGTTTGTTTGTGAATTGTTTTGTTTTGACGGCCGTCAGACAAATGTTTTTTGTCAAAATACGTATTGTATGTTTTAAATGTTAACATGTTTAATGTTTTATTTTCTTTAAAGTTTATTTAATTTTAGATTTAGTTATAATTTTTTTTAGCGTAGCTCTATTATTTCAATTTTTTTTTTTTTTTCGTTCTTTAGAGAATTAGTCTAATTCTTTTAGTTTGAAAGTATTTTTTTTAGAAGAGGCTCATACTTCAAGACATTCAAGTTTGGACTAAGATGTGGGCTCTACAGAACTCAACATGCCAGTGTGACATTAGCAATAAGGTGAAGTTATTTAAACATTATTGAACCTTCATAAATATATTTGTTTTGTTCGTTTGTGAATTGTTTTGTCTTGAAGGCCGTCGGACAAATGTTTTTCTTCAAAATACGTATTGTATGTTTTAAATGTTAACATGTTTAATGTTTTATTTTCTTTGAAGTTTATTTAATTTTAGATTTAGTTATAATTTTTTTTAGCGTAGTTCTATTATTTCAATTTTTTTTTAAATTTACGTTCTTTGGAGAATTAGTCTAATTCTTTTAGTTTGAAAGTATTTTTTCAGAAGAGGCTCATACTTCAAGACATTTAAGTTTGGATAAGATGTGGGCTCTACAAAACTCATTATGCCAGTGTGACATTAGCATTCAGGTGAAGTTATTTAAACATTATTGAACCTTCATAAATGGTTTGTTTAGTTTGTTTTGAATAGTTTTGTCTTGACGACTGTTGGACAAATGTTTTTTGTCAAAATACGTATTGTATGTTTTAAATATTAACATGTTTATTGTTTTATTTTCTTTAAAATTTATTTAATTTTAGATTTTCTTATAATTTTTTGTTAGCGTAGCTCTATTATTTCAATTTTTTTTTAAATTTTTTATTCTTTGGAGAATTAGTCTAATTCTTTTAGTTTGAAAGTATTTTTTCAGAGGAGGCTCATACTTCAAGACATTCAAGTTTGGACTAAGATGTGGGCTCTACAGAACTCAACATGCCAGTGTGACATTAGCATTAAGGTGAAGTTATTTAAACATTATTGAACCTTCATAAATGTTTTGTTTTGTTCGTTTGTGAATTGTTTTGTCTTGACGGCCGTCAGACAAATGTTTTTTGTCAAAATACGTATTGTATGTTTTAAATGTTAACATGTTTAATGTTTTATTTTCTTTGAAGTTTATTTAATTTTAGATTTAGTTATAATTTATTTTATCATAGCTCTATTATTTCAATTGTTTTTTTTTTAATTTCGTCCTTTGGAGAATTGGTCTAATTCTTTTAGTTTGAAAGTATTTTTTCAGAAGAGGCTCATACTTCAAGACATTCAAGTTTGGACTAAGATGTGGGCTCTACAGAACTCAACATGCCAGTGTGACATTAGCATTAAGGTGAAGTTATTTAAACATTATTGAACCTTCATAAATGTTTTGTTTTGTTCGTTTGTGAATTGTTTTGTCTTGATGGCCGTCAGACAAATGTTTTTTGTCAAAATACGTATTGTATGTTTTAAATGTTAACATGTTTAATGTTTTATTTTCTTTGAAGTTTATTTAATTTTAGATTTAGTTATAATTTATTTTATCATAGCTCTATTATTTCAATTGTTTTTTTTAAATTTCGTCCTTTGGAGAATTGGTCTAATTCTTTTAGTTTGAAAGTATTTTTTCAGAAGAGGCTCATACTTCAAGACATTCAAGTTTGGACTAAGATGTGGGCTCTACAGAACTCAACATGCCAGTGTGACATTAGCAATAAGGTGAAGTTATTTAAACATTATTGAACCTTCATAAATGTTTTGTTTTGTTCGTTTGTGAATTGTTTTGTCTTGATGGCCGTCAGACAAATGTTTTTTGTCAAAATACGTATTGTATGTTTTAAATGTTAACATGTTTAATGTTTTATTTTCTTTAAAGTTTATTTAATTTTAGATTTAGTTATAATTTTTTTTAGCGTAGCTCTATTATTTCAATTTTTTTTTTAAATTTCGTTCTTTGGAGAATTGGTCTAATTCTTTTAGTTTGAAAGTATTTTTTCAGAAAAGGCTCATACTTCAAGACAATTAAGTTTGGACTGTGATGTGGGCTCTACAGAACTCAACATGCCAGTGTGACATTAGCATTAAGGTGAAGTTATTTAAACATTATTGAACCTTCATAAATGGTTTGTTTAGTTTGTTTTGAATAGTTTTGTCTTGACGACTGTTGGACAAATGTTTTTTGTCAAAATACGTATTGTATGTTTTAAATATTAACATGTTTATTGTTTTATTTTCTTTAAAATTTATTTAATTTTAGATTTTCTTATAATTTTTTGTTAGCGTAGCTCTATTATTTCATTTTTTTTCTAAATTTTTTATTCTTTGGAGAATTAGTCTAATTCTTTTAGTTTGAAAGTATTTTTTCAGAGGAGGCTCATACTTCAAGACATTCAAGTTTGGACTAAGATGTGGGCTCTACAGAACTCAACATGCCAGTGTGACATTAGCATTAAGGTGAAGTTATTTAAACATTATTGAACCTTCATAAATGTTTTGTTTTGTTCGTTTGTGAATTGTTTTGTCTTGACGGCCGTCAGACAAATGTTTTTTGTCAAAATACGTATTGTATGTTTTAAATGTTAACATGTTTAATGTTTTATTTTCTTTGAAGTTTATTTAATTTTAGATTTAGTTATAATTTATTTTATCATAGCTCTATTATTTCAATTGTTTTTTTTTTAATTTCGTCCTTTGGAGAATTGGTCTAATTCTTTTAGTTTGAAAGTATTTTTTCAGAAAAGGCTCATACTTCAAGACATTCAAGTTTGGACTAAGATGTGGGCTCTACAGAACTCAACATGCCAGTGTGACATTAGCATTAAGGTGAAGTTATTAAAACATTATTGAACCTTCATAAATGTTTTGTTTTGTTCGTTTGTGAATTGTTTTGTCTTGATGGCCGTCAGACAAATGTTTTTTGTCAAAATACGTATTGTATGTTTTAAATGTTAACATGTTTAATGTTTTATTTTCTTTGAAGTTTATTTAATTTTAGATTTAGTTATAATTTATTTTATCATAGCTCTATTATTTCAATTGTTTTTTTTAAATTTCGTCCTTTGGAGAATTGGTCTAATTCTTTTAGTTTGAAAGTATTTTTTCAGAAGAGGCTCATACTTCAAGACATTCAAGTTTGGACTAAGATGTGGGCTCTACAGAACTCAACATGCCAGTGTGACATTAGCAATAAGGTGAAGTTATTTAAACATTATTGAACCTTCATAAATGTTTTGTTTTGTTCGTTTGTGAATTGTTTTGTCTTGATGGCCGTCAGACAAATGTTTTTTGTCAAAATACGTATTGTATGTTTTAAATGTTAACATGTTTAATGTTTTATTTTCTTTGAAGTTTATTTAATTTTAGATTTAGTTATAATTTATTTTATCATAGCTCTATTATTTCAATTGTTTTTTTTAAATTTCGTCCTTTGGAGAATTGGTCTAATTCTTTTAGTTTGAAAGTATTTTTTCAGAAGAGGCTCATACTTCAAGACATTCAAGTTTGGACTAAGATGTGGGCTCTACAGAACTCAACATGCCAGTGTGACATTAGCAATAAGGTGAAGTTATTTAAACATTATTGAACCTTCATAAATGTTTTGTTTTGTTCGTTTGTGAATTGTTTTGTCTTGATGGCCGTCAGACAAATGTTTTTTGTCAAAATACGTATTGTATGTTTTAAATGTTAACATGTTTAATGTTTTATTTTCTTTAAAGTTTATTTAATTTTAGATTTAGTTATAATTTTTTTTAGCGTAGCTCTATTATTTCAATTTTTTTTTTAAATTTCGTTCTTTGGAGAATTGGTCTAATTCTTTTAGTTTGAAAGTATTTTTTCAGAAAAGGCTCATACTTCAAGACAATTAAGTTTGGACTGTGATGTGGGCTCTACAGAACTCAACATGCCAGTGTGACATTAGCATTAAGGTGAAGTTATTTAAACATTATTGAACCTTCATAAATGGTTTGTTTAGTTTGTTTTGAATAGTTTTGTCTTGACGACTGTTGGACAAATGTTTTTTGTCAAAATACGTATTGTATGTTTTAAATATTAACATGTTTATTGTTTTATTTTCTTTAAAATTTATTTAATTTTAGATTTTCTTATAATTTTTTGTTAGCGTAGCTCTATTATTTCAATTTTTTTTTAAATTTTTTATTCTTTGGAGAATTAGTCTAATTCTTTTAGTTTGAAAGTATTTTTTCAGAGGAGGCTCATACTTCAAGACATTCAAGTTTGGACTAAGATGTGGGCTCTACAGAACTCAACATGCCAGTGTGACATTAGCATTAAGGTGAAGTTATTTAAACATTATTGAACCTTCATAAATGTTTTGTTTTGTTCGTTTGTGAATTGTTTTGTCTTGACGGCGGTCAGACAAATGTTTTTTTGTCAAAATACGTATTGTATGTTTTAAATGTTAACATGTTTAATGTTTTATTTTCTTTGAAGTTTATTTAATTTTAGATTTAGTTATAATTTATTTTATCATAGCTCTATTATTTCAATTGTTTTTTTTTTAATTTCGTCCTTTGGAGAATTGGTCTAATTCTTTTAGTTTGAAAGTATTTTTTCAGAAAAGGCTCATACTTCAAGACATTCAAGTTTGGACTAAGATGTGGGCTCTACAGAACTCAACATGCCAGTGTGACATTAGCATTAAGGTGAAGTTATTTAAACATTATTGAACCTTCATAAATGTTTTGTTTTGTTCGTTTGTGAATTGTTTTGTCTTGATGGCCGTCAGACAAATGTTTTTTGTCAAAATACGTATTGTATGTTTTAAATGTTAACATGTTTAATGTTTTATTTTCTTTGAAGTTTATTTAATTTTAGATTTAGTTATAATTTATTTTATCATAGCTCTATTATTTCAATTGTTTTTTTTAAATTTCGTCCTTTGGAGAATTGGTCTAATTCTTTTAGTTTGAAAGTATTTTTTCAGAGGAGGCTCATACTTCAAGACATTCAAGTTTGGACTGTGATGTAAGCTCTACAGAACTCAACATGCCACTGTAACATTAGCATTAAGGTGAAGTTATTTAAACATTATTGAACATTCATAAATGTTTTATTTTGTTTGTTTGTGAATTGTTTTGTCTTGACGGCCATCGTACAAATGTTTTTTGTCAAAACCGTATTGTATGTTTTAAATGTTAACATGTTTAATGTTTAATTTTCTTTGAAGTTTATTTAATTTTAGATTGTCTAGCTTTGTTATTGTTGATATTGTTCTATTTGTTTTTGGACGTTTCCAAAGTTTTGTTTGCATATGTCCGACAGACTGTTTTTTTTCTTCTGTGATTGTTTGATATTTGTTAACTTGATTTGTATTAGACAGACTGCTTGTGACATAGGGTGTAGGGTAAAGGGAAAGGTGAATTGACAGCCATATTCTTGAGAATATTCAGAAACCTTAAATGTGATTTGACAACAATATTCTTAAGAATAGTCCTAAACCTGAAATTCTCATTTACCTAGCTCATGTATGGCTCCTCGTGCCACACCCTGGACAACAGTCTTGGCTGACTGTCTAAATACATGAGTGAAATTCCTTTTTTTACTAATCAAAATGTTCATTTAAAAATGTACTGGATTTTTTTTTGAAAAGGATCTTTTGTAAATGATGATTTTTGTATTGGTTTGTTTGAAAGAAAAAATAAAATAACTTAGTATTTATACATAGAAAATGTTTGAATGTACAAATTGAGTGACTGACTCTTATGGTAGACTTTTTATTGTTTTAATTATTATTATGAAAATTTTTAAAAATATTTTAAAGATTGGTAGGAAGCTTATTAAATTGTTGAACATTGTTAATAATGCTTTTTAATCACATTACATTACATTATTAATTATTAATCCTTACATTCTGCTTTTTTTTTCCTCCAGGCCATAGTGTTTTCAAAGAAGAGAAAAAAATGAAATCAGTAATTTCACAATTAAATGAATTGTATTTTCCTGGCCACTCATAATGTTTTATTGTTTTAAAAATGTATACAAATGTATTGTATATTAAATTAACAAAATGAACCATCTTTTATTTGTCATTTAATTATTTTGTATTGTATATTGCAAACGTGTGGTTTGATTACCAAAAAAATACTATTATATATATATGCACATATTTTGTAAAACACAAAAAGAAAGTTAAACAATTTTTTTCAACTTATAGCATTTTATTAATTGGTCATCATTTTGGCATCACAAATAATTATTTAAAAAAATAACAATACATTCACAAATAAACTGGCTACTAGATCTTGTAGATCTAGATTAGATCTAGCGTATCATCTAGCTAGTTTATATATTTTAAAATCTAATTTTAAATCAATTCATCAGACTTAATCCCCTTAACATAAGCCATGAAAGTATCCTTAAGCCTATACATAAGTTTGCACTCGTTAATCTTCTTTCACCTTAGACTGCAATTAATTATTCATTACATCACAAATATATAGGCCACTTTACACAATAAAAGGATGGCTGCCTGGTCGTGCGGTTTGCGCGCTGGACGGTCGTTTGGATTCATCGATTGGCCCGGGTTCAAACCCTGCCCGCTCCCATCCCCCGTCTACCTGCGGGAGGTTTGAACTAGGAAGTAAACTATCTTAAACTCTAAAGGAACAAATGAAACATGAAATATTTTTTTTCTAACAGTTTATTATTATTGAAATAAGCAAAATGAAAAATAAAATATTAGGCCTACTGACAAAAAAAATTGAAAGATCTTGTAGGCCTATATCTAGACTAGAGTTTGAGTTTTTGGCACACCGGCACACTTTAGGTCATGTCGTGCCCATAATCCCTAAAAGGTTACTCTCCCTTCATACCACCGGGACAAGAGCTTAATTTTATGTAGTTAAGTTATTAAAAACAAGGTCTAAAATAGTTAAGGTAGTGAACATTTAATAATTTAGTAACACTCTTGTGTAAATATTATATGTTCACAATTTCACAAATCAAGTTGTTACTCGATTATAAGATAACTTTTATTACTTTTTCTGTGGACATACCACAGCTGATGACATTGTTTTTGTTCTGGGTGGAATGTTGGCAAGATATTTATTATCTCCATATTTAAGTACCAAGAATTGATTTAAAAATGCATAGTTATGTGTATGTTTTAAATTGTATTGTAATAACTGAAGGGAGGCAAACTTAACGAGACATAGACGTTTATTTACACGGAGATATGATAAACACAAAGGGGCATCTATCTTGAGTACAGCAACTCCATATTGGCTCTCTCCTTGGGCGGAAATCCTTTCTCTATCATGTCAACATCCGAATTGTTTAGTCACAGATAGTGCGCACCGTCTTTCTGCACAATCTTGGATGGCGGTGCGCATGGCAAAGTCATAACATACATACATACATACGGGCGCACGCGCGCGCACACACATTTATACATCTATAATACATTTCCTCCATTAAAAAAATTGTCCTGGGAAAATGCTTCTAACCCTGTACTACACATTCGTCCCCTACCTCCCTCACTTTCCCCATTGTATTTGGTCCTTTGTCCCGTTATATCTCTCTTACTTCTTTCTCAATCTTTGCACCGTGGCTTGCCACGGCTCTTTCTTCTCTTCCCTTTTCTCCCCATCTCTCTCTCATTAAACATAATTTACTGAGGACGCGAGAAACAAAAATCGATTCGAATTCTTATCTCATATAATACAGACGTTACGTCAAAAAAGATAATGATTATAATACGTCTTAAGCGTCATGCATCTAGTCATGCATGTTAACCAATGACTTAAATTCTGCCAAGTCACTGGTTTTCCTGGCTAGCTCAGGCAACCCATTCCATGCTCTAATAGCACTAGGTAAGAAGGAGCATTTATGAAATTACTTTTAGGAAACGTGGCCAATGTCAATTCCTTTCCTTGGCATCAGCAAGTCAATAGAAAGATTAATTCATTCCATCGTCTTTCTCGTTTCGCTCTGTCTGTCTGTCAGTCCAACTCTCTCTCTCCTTCTCCCCCTCCCCTTACGGTTCTCTATATTCTCTCGTTCTTTTTTTTTTTTTTTTAAATCTAAACAATGTTTAATTGTTTCATAGTAAAGTAGAGTTCCCTCTTTGGACCTTGCGATCTATAAGGCAGATGATGTAACGATAATCTGTTGTTTTTTTTTGTGGCCCACGGTTGACGAGGGTGCCATGTGACCAGCACAACGACCAACCCGGACCAACCGCCTTTACTTTTTCCCAGCTTATGTCAGGTACCCATTAGAGCTAGGTGGACTCAGAGGATCCCGAAATTAAAAATCCCTGTCTTCACTAACATGATTTGAACCCGGAACCCCCGTCGGTTCGAAAGCCAAGCGCTTTACCGCTTGTTGCAGCCAACGCGCCCCCTCCGTTTCATAGAGAGAATATAAATTTGGTTCTCTTTTTTTCTACTTCTAACCTTTTTGATTTCTCTGATTTGTGTTTGGATCCATACTCTCTCTTTTTTTTTGCTTTCTTTCTTTAACCTCTTTCTAAATGGCTCTTTTCCACTCTCTCTTGCACTTTATCTCTTTTTATCAATTATGTTCTGTTGTTCTTTAATTTAATTATTCTTTAATATCTTGCGTTCTCTCATTCTGCCTCTTAAAAATCTAAATACACGGAAGAAGAATCCACGGAGTAGTAGCCCTGTTTCAAATGTTTCTTTCTACACATTGTGTAAGCCTTCTACAAAACTACACACAGACTTTGCTTTAAATTGTGCATTAGATCGCCTGGTCAACATTATCCCCCCTCCCGCCTTCTTTTCCCACCAAACACACAAACAGGTTTTTAATAACTACATTACTAAGTTATTTTGTTAAGTGAGTTGTTCTCACCTCCCAGTATCAGTTTTACTAGAACCTCCATGTTGACCAGAATGGCTAGCGGAACTGGACAGTTGTTTACTTTGCAGGTTGTTTATATTTGTGTTTATATCAAATAATTACAGTTTACTAGATATTTTCTAAGTGTGAGCAGGTCAGGCAGGCGCGAGTGGAGAGATACCTATTCTCTTCTGCTCAACATTAAAATTTACCAACAGTAGGCAGATGTTAGCGCTACTGGGTGGGCTCAATCTGTGCACCTCAGTATGGTGACCAAGGGGCTAGAGTCGCCTAAGTAACCAGACAACTAGCTATAACTAATTTAAACTAAAGGAAAACAAGATAACGAAACTTTAGTTAGGATAAATAAACAAACGAAACTTTATTAACATACAAAAATATAAATCAATAATAAAATATATACACTACAACGAGAACAACTAATACTAACTAAAACCATCTGACTCAACGCCACTAAAAACTAACCAAACCAAACAAACTGATCAACCCAACTATCTAACTAAATCACTAAAACTAATACACTAGTCTAGACCTAGATCTACACTAACAAACTACAATAAACTAGTCTAGATCTACAATATTCTACTACTACAACCAACTCATAACTAAAACTACAACAAGAACACCTTAGTTAGTACCTTACTATAGTATTAGTAGATCTATTCACTAAGAACAGAAACAGACTATAACTAAGTTTACTAATAGAACTCTAAGGCAACACTACACTAGTATCTAGTATTACCTACAGAAACAAATTAAATCTACAACAGCAGCCTGGCTAGAACAGTTAAAATCAACAGTTAAAACAGCAGTTACTTTATGCAGCTAAAAGCAGTAACAATAGCAAACTTACAGACCGTCCCAGGTACAGGAATAAAAATAAGTACACGACAGACCACAAAGATCTTCGGCTGACACACAGACATACTATACTGACCACTGGTCAACTGTACACTGAACTGTTTTTAAAACAGCGTGGCACACTTTTTATACACCCCACCCTAACTTACACAAAAGCGGAAGTACAAATAATACATTTGGCACTAGCCTATAAAAAAATAGAATACACAAAAAGTATAGCTCTTGGAGCGCAAGCTCACATTCATCCCGCCTAAATTTTTTTGCGTCCTCGCAAAACAAAATACTAACAAATTACTAAAACTATAATACACACATAGTGTTCATACCTTCCATCAATTGGAAAAAAAATAAATTACACAAAATATTAGAGCTTCAATAATATGACCAAAAAGTACTTAATAATAATGCATCATATTATATATAAGTATAGCAGCATAAAAAAATAAATTACGAATACAAGAATCCATAAGGTGAGGAAACAAACTTCATTTCCTCCTCCCTTACATATCTGTATGCACTGCCGTCTTCGGCTTCTACCATGTACCATCCTGAGGCGTATTTTGGCACAGCAGTAATTATGTCACATGAGGGTTCATACTGCATGAACTGTCTGCCCTGTCCTCTGACTCTACGTTCGACTAGCACTCGGCATCCAATGTTCAGAAGATCATTTCTTTTCCTCTGCAACTCAGGAACCTCATGGGAAAGCAAGGTGGACTCCGGTTGAACCAGATGTAACTGTAGGAAAGGATTTGTTTCCCTACCTCCTTCTGCATGATGACTAGAAGTGTCAGGTGAGGCAACTTCTGTATGAAATGACATCATTTCTGCCACTGCGGGTTGGCTTCTGCGAACAAAAGAATCAGGTGCAGCGTTGGATCGCTTAGGACTCTGTGGCACCTCAGCCGACAATTCTGTTGGCTTGGGGGCAGGTTGCAGTTGTACTGCCTGTGGTTGTTCCACTGAGGCAAACTGAACATGACTAACTGCTGCAATGACATTAGGGCAAGCCCGGGTAAAGTGGTCCCGGCTGCCACAATTCGAGCAGTTGCTTCTAGAAGGGTGTTGTTGGTGAGCCCGGTTCCCTGGCTTCTGTCGCTGACCTTGGTACCTGTTCCTCAGCTTGCAATTCCTAGCAAGATGACCAGGTTTGCCACATGTGTAGCATTTCCTGTTCTTCATCAAAGGCCTCCTTTGGCTAAGGGTGCGCTTTGGTTGTGAGGCAATCTGTCTCACGCTACCGCTAATTTGATCAGGTTGATGGTGGTTGCAGTGGGGACAGTTAGAGTTCTGTGGCCCCGAAAGTTGTAGGCGCACAATCTGGGCTGCAAGCTCCTCCACTTGCTTGGAGAGAGCAGCTAGTTGGCCTTCAATCTTTATCTCACTGCATGTGAGATTGACTTGTGGTGCGACATCCTCGTCCTGTGCCCACCTAATGGCCATGTCTCTTAATGACAAGAATTCAGTTTCTGGCCTATCAAGTAGTCTCTCTCGCAGGTCTCTTCTTAGGGTCCTGTCACTGAGGTTTTCTACGAACTGGTCCCTCAGGATAGACTCGCTGAAAGGAGTTTCAGATAGGGCTCTCTGCCTGTCTGTGAGTGCTTCAAATGCCTGAAGGAGACGGTGTGAGTAGGTGCGGACAGACTCATTCGGGTGCTGGCTTATTCTGAACAGCTGCCCAATGAGGCAGTTGATGCTCCGCTTTTCTCCATAAGCAGAGCGTAGAACTTGTACCAGGGCATCTGGACATGCCTTGTTGTCTGAGGGTGACACCTAAGTTCGGCCTTCACTGCCTCACCTAGATGTGCAAAGAGGAAGTCACATTTTTCCTCTCGATGTACCATGTGTTGAGACTTCCAGGCTCTATCAACACTTTGAAGGAACTCTTCAACTTCCCTGGCAGGACCATCGCCATGGAAGCGCCGGATACTCATCTCTGTCCTTGGCACCACAATCACTGTCTGAGACGGCTGCATTCTTGCTGCTGCTGTTGCCTCGCTGTTCATCTACGTAACTACTCAACAAAACTAAAGCCTAATAACCTCTCAATAACAATACCAAAAAAAACAACTAAACTAACACTATCTTCACCGCCTATCAATGCCTAAACTTCTACGCAAACCTAATCTATACCAATAAAAAATATAAGTCTGGTCACTCAAGCACAGATCCCACTTCTGACACCAAAAATGTGAGCAGGCCAAGCAGGCGCGAGTGGGAGATACCTATTCTTACTGCTCAACATTAAAATTTAACAACAGTAGGAAGATGTTAGCGCTACTGGGTGGGCTCAATCTGTGCACCTCAGTATGGTGACCAAGGGGCTAGAGTCGCCTAAGTAACCAGACAACTAGCTATAACTAACCTAAACTAAAGGAAAACAAGATAACGAAACTTTAGTTAGGATAAATAAACAAACGAAACTTTATTTACATATAATATGCAAAAATAAATCAATAATAAAATATAATATATACACTAACTTGACTAACCACCACGACTGAACCCATCAACTAACTAAAACCCTCTAAATCTACACCACTACAAATACTAACAAACTAACCAACTACTAACACAAACTGATCAACCCAACTATCTAACTAAATCATTAAAACTAATACACTAGTCTAGACCTAGATCTACACTAACAAACTACAATAAACTAGTCTAGATCTACAATATTCTACTACTACAACCAACTCATAACTAAAACTAAAACAAGAACGCCTTAGTCTAAGTACCTAACTATAGTATTTGTAGATCTATTCACTAAGAACAGAAACAGACTATAACTAAGTTTACTAATAGAACTCTAAGGCAACACTACACTAGTATTACCTACAGAAACAAATTAAATCTACAACAGCAGCCTAGAACAGTTAAAATCAACAGTTAAAACAGCAGTTACTTTATGCAGCTAAAAGCAGTAACAATAGCAAACTTACAGACCGTCCCAGGTACAGGAATAAAAATAAGTACACGACAGACCACAAAGATCTTCGGCTGTCACACCGACATACTATACTGACCACTGGTCAACTGTACACTGAACTGTTTTTAAAACAGCGTGGCACACTTTTTATACACCCCACCCTAACTTACACAAAAGCGGAAGTACAAATAATACATTTGGCACTAGCCTATAAAAAAATAGAATACACAAAAATATAGCTCTGGGAGCGCAAGCTCACATACATATATATATACATATATATATATATATATATATATATACATATATATATATATATACATATATATACATATATATATGTGTATATATATGTATATATATAAATATATATATATATATATATATATATATATATATATATATATATATATATATATATATATATCATAAGCGTAGCCAGAATTTTTTTCGGGGGGGGGATTTTTTTCTCCCCCCCCCCCCCGCCGCGAAAAAAAATATGTATATATATATATATATATATATATATATGTTTGTGTGTGTATATAATTAATCTTTATTATATTCTGACTCTTCATTCTTTCGGAAGACGTTTATTGTACCCTAGAATAGGTTGTTCCTGAAGTTAGTGTAAAAATTGTAGATTCCACGGTACCTTTTAGGAGCGAAGCCCCGCCGCCAAGAACTATTTCCGGTATGGAAAGCCAAAAAAAATGCATCTTCTAGGTATCTACAGTGCATTATTCTGCTATTAAAAAGTTTTATTTCAACACCGAATGTGCTATTCTTACTGACTTAGACCCTCCAGCGCCTTTCGGCGTATTTGGCGGCAAGCTGTTTCCACAAAAATCTGTCACTACCAATGTCTGAAGCCTCTTCCAACTTACTCTGAGGACCTCCATGAAAGTGTAGCGTGAAGTGTATTAGAATGTCCCTGATTGCGATTTCCTCGTATTGGCCTCCATGCCATTGCAACTCTTATTATGCGTAATTCATTTTGTCGGAGAAAATGCCCCGCAAACCTCATGCGATGCTCTGTCACAAACTTACCAAGGGGTCGACTCCCAGTTCGGCATAGGATTTCCTTGATTGAGACCCGATCTCTATAACTGACTCCTAAAATCAATCTTAGCCATCTTAGTTGAGCCACATTTAGTCTTTTTCAATGTTGGCAGATGACTATCCACTGCACTTTATTAATGGAGCCCAGCCACTGGTAGAAATTTGTAACCTTTCTTGGCTACGCTCTTGGAACTAGGTGACTGTAGTTCGCTTTAGATTTTATATCGAAAAGGGAAGTTTTGTCGTCAAAATTATCTGTTGGGGAGTTTTAAACTAAAAAATCTCTGGATTTTTTTTTAAATTTGGTGAGTGTAGTTTGCTTTAGAATAGGCCTTATCTTGAAGAGGGGGTTTTCAACCTCAAAACTATTTGTAGGGGGATTTTAAACTCAAAACCATCTGGAGTGGTTTTAAACTTAAAAAAAAAAAAAGCCATCTGAAGGAGAGGGGTTTAAAATCAAAACGCCCCCTTTGGCTTGGCTCTGCTCAAAGATTTTTTATATTGAAGAGGTATTTTTTAGCATCAAACCCCGATGAAGGGGCGTTTAAACTCTAAGCCCTCTTTGGCTACGCTCATAGCATTTTCATTGTGTAATTTGCTTTTTTTTTATATTGCAGAGGTGGTTTTATAGTAAACTTCGGAGGGGGGTTTAAAATCGAAATCTTCCTTAGCCATGCTCTTGGAATTTGGGGATTGTCATTTGCATTATTTATTGGTTGTTATGTTTTACAGAAAAGGGAAATTTCAATGCAAACCCCCCTGGTAGGGGTTTTAAACTCAAAATCCCCTTTGCTGCGCTGGGGCAAGTGGTGGTTTAGTATTAAAATCTCACTTAAATAAACAAAATCAAAGCAAAAAATCAGTCACTAAATTCTGTCTTCCCCCTCCCCCCCCCCGCAGGGGGGATTTCATTTCGGGGGGGGGCGGGGGTTGAACCCAAACCCCCCAGCAAAATAATAAGAAAGTAAAAGCTACCTACAAGTCTACGCATTTAAATTGTAAACAATTTATAAAACCTTTACAACACAATAACTAATCATACATTAACAAATTTCATTTCATTATTT